>JBBMFX010557835.1:0-16166 GCA_037832545.1 Rhabdalestes septentrionalis
GGAAATTCTAAGAAAACGTCATGACTCTGAGAATTTTCTTAGAATTTGGCCGCTAGGAGCCACTTTTTGCACAAAAATTCTTTAGGGATACGGGCCCTGGATTCCAGAAATTAAACGCACAGCTTAAGGTATGGGATGGTGGGGCGTGGCCAGCAGCAGCTTATTTGCATAAAATTAACAGAGCCTGAAACGGACCGAAACTATGAAGAATAAAGTTGGTGGTATCTCTTAATGTGAGAATTATTTGGTGCAAAGAACTCCACAAACATGTTTTGTTAAGCCCATAAACCTATTAACACTTTTTTGTTGTTTTAAATGACTTTTGCATTATAGGTCCCCAATAGGTTCGCTTTAAAGTCTATGTACTGTTTTTGAAATCAGTGTCATGAAAGGCCCTGTTGGGTCAGGCTTCCCAATACGTTTCCATATAATGTACATTCCTATAGACTGAAATTGTGTCACATTCTTGCAACTGTTTTGGAATTTTACTACACTGATTTCAATCTTAGTTGTATGCTATGTTTTATGTCATTTCTTTGATTTCTCTTGATTTAGTTTTTTAGTGCTATACTGTTTACTGGTTCCTTATAGTACAGGGTGTATGTTGGCAGTCGTTAGATTTGGCAATGAATCTGTTGTTAAATGCATGTCATTGTGTGTTTTGCAGACAGGAGGTGCTGCAGGATGTGCCAGGGATAACGTGGGCAGCCGACCACCTAAAGCTGAACCTAGATCTAACCAACACTTGTCAGATACTCTACAGTAAGACTTTCAAGGGAGGTGAGTGGTTTGCACATCAATGCCTTAAATGATCTTTGCAAATAATGCCAAAATTTCACGCGAGCAACAGAAATATGTCTACACTTTATTCATAATGAGCATTCAAAATTAAATAAAAATTTCATTCAAAGTGCTCTGTTGTGGCAGATAAGTACCACACAAGAAAATAGGTTCCTGATTCTAATTCTGCTAAGTAAACCCAAAGAAAAGATGTACCTGGGGTCCTCAAGTTACGACAGTAAAACATATGACCTTTCAAGTTTACGACACTCACTCCTATTAAAACATTACAAAATTGAGGCATGAGTGTTTATGTGTACTGTATTAGCATCCTACTTACAGACTACGGGGGCAGACTAGTTTGGTGGCAGAAGAATACAAAGTATTCACAGTGATGCTACAGATAAGTGAGGGAGTTGGCGTCCCCAAATACAATAACCTACGTCATTTTGGACTGTTAAAAGCATTCACACTTGTTTTGTCATTTTTTCCTGGTACTACAGTAGTGCACAAACTCAGTATATTTGTCCTTTTTTGTCCTTTTCCTTTTTCTGTGACTTAGTTGTGTTTTTATTTTCTAGTTTATGATTTTACAACTGTGGTAGGGTCAGTTAAGTGACTTGGGTTGGCTTGATTTTCAAGTAACACCAAAATTCAGGTTACGTCACTGTCGCAGGATTTGTGTGGTAACTGGAGGACACAGGAAAAAAAATGTTTGTGTCATGCTTCTCCTCTCTCTTGGCAAAAACAGCAGGTGCAAACACAGACTTCCATAATTCTTAATTGTTTTATTTAATTGAAAGCAAATCAAATGGCTCTAGAGCTGAACAGAAACAAACCCAGGACTCAGGGAGCCAATTGTGCACAAGAATTACACAAAATAAAAACCCTGGTGGCTGCTGTTACTGACCCCAGTCATGACAGAATGAGTGTAAGAATAATACATAAGAGGCAGTGGAGTATTTTCAAAGGTCTTTATAAAAATAATCGATTCGTCTGAAGAATTGCTTTGGAAAAAAAATGTGATACAGTAAAAACATTTAAAAAAGGTTTTTAATGTTTTAAAAATTTTATTATGTGCTTTAAATTTGTATTACTGCTTGAACACTTTATCAAGTGTTAATTAGATAATCAAATTAGACAACCAAGTTAACTGTTTGAATTTCCTATGTTAAAATTAAGAGGTTTTTTTCCTTGGAGATTTTGTTTTGACAATGATTTTAAAAATGTATCTGTAAAATACCAATAAAAATTCCTATACATAAGTCACCCCTATTTTACCATTTCAATTCACAGTCAAGCTGGCTAACCCACAGGGCTGGAGTTGTGAGTAAGGTGGTGACAGAAGTGCAAATGTTGCGACAGCTCAGTTCCAGTTAAACAATGATTAAGAGGGCGGAGTGCTTTTTGGAACAGGGAAGACCACTTTGTTTCTCAGAGTGAATTTTGGCTGTGGGATCTGCTTCTTTATTCCACTTCTGTCAGACTTCTTGCTCACATCGTTGTTCACTTTGGTCAGGATGGACAGCAGGTCCATATGCCTACACACACACACACACAGGAACAGGACAATGCAACTTATATTGTACTGAACAGTGACTCTGTATCAGTCATGGAACAGCACCATCGGCAATGAAAGAGGACAGCTCTCTAATTTTTGACTGAAAACTACAGCATTAGATTGTGACGAATGTTTTAGATGAGGACAACATCAGATTTTGGCTTAGCTTTACACTATAGTTTCTTTTATCATTCACAACTTTTAAATAAACTGAAAATGGAAACATTGATGTAAGGCACATTTAGCTACTCTACTAATCCAGCATTATTACTTTTATCTATGCTTTTCTAATTTACCGTAAATTCCGGACTACAGAGCGCACCTGATTAAAAGCTGCATGCTCTAATTTTAGAAAGAAAATCTATTTTGTACTTGTAAAAGCCGCACCGGCCGCATGTGTCTCACTTTGCAATATGAGACCTGGCGCCGGGTCTGGTTACGAGTAGAGTTTAGATTCTCTCTCCGAACTGGAACCCAGCCCGAGCCACTATCCTCCGGCCGTGCCGGGCCGAGCCGTGATCAAGCCGTGATAAAAACGCCAGGCTGGGCTCGGACACGAGGCGCTCGGGCTCTGGTCGGGTTTCATTTTTTGGTCCCGATCTATGCTCTGGTTATGAGGCAAAATGTTTTGGCTGGCATGGAAAAAAAACATGCATTAGCCGCACCATATTTTAAGCCACACTCTTCAAACTTTGAGAAAAATGTAGCGGCTTATAGTCTGGAATTTATGGTACATCATTATTACCATAAAGTTAATTTATTGACCATATACATATGTGGCCATTTTTGTATGTTTTTTTTTATAATTTTGATTCTCTGAAACAATTAAATTATGTTAATTGTATTCCCTGGTTTTTGGAGAAAGTCATGATATTAATATTCAAGCAAGATCATTTTTGTGAATGAGTGAATTTTGTGAATGAGTGAATGTGTGTGCTCACCTTGGCACCAGACGTTTCAAGTTCTCACACAGAGTCTGTATAAACCAACTTCCTCTTTTTATGTCTCTGTATGACACATAATTTGGCACTGTGGACATAGCCATTAAAATGTCTGCATCTGAGGGTATTGACTCCCTGGGCACCAGAGCGTCGCAGACAATGCCTGTCTCCGTTCTATCCTCAGGGCCGTCTGAACTTAGGAAGACCACCTGTTGTTCTTGTGTTCCCTGGCAAGCCTGGATGAAGAAGAGTTTAGGCTTCCCACTGAGTGAGGGGCAGCGATAACCATTTAGTGGCTCCATCAGCTCCCTCAGCTCCACCTTCTCTCCATCCACTCCGTACACACCGCCATCATAGCCATGTGTCAGCACACAGCAAACCACACAGTCATCCTGTGTGTGGTCACAACTACTCAGATTCTTCACTTCCTTTAGCATTCTTTCCCTGCTGCAGTCAGGTACCACCTTTGGCTCAAATCCCAGCCAATGGAAAACTTCCATCAAACTCTCTGCACACACACACACACACACACACACACACACACACACACACAAAGCGAATCAACCCAGCAATCATGTAGCTCCACTCAAGTACAATGTTATTTAGCAAAATGCCTAAATGTTTTTACACTTTCCATTAAGCAACACTATATTTTGCTGGTGAAATGTTGTGGGTTATACCAAAAACTTTGCAGATTAAACAGTAAAAAAGATAGCATCAAATACCAAACACACCCTTAGGTTTTCAGAGCACAAGTTATACTTCTTTTGAATTCAAACGTGTCAACTGTGCTTACTCTCGTCGATGTCCGTTCCTTGTCTGTTGCCATGAGGTTCTTTACTCTTTGAGAAGTCATAGTTGTTGATGATCAGGCAGAAACCTCTCCTGTCTCCTTTCATTTTATACTCCTCCAGGCTCTACAAGAAAAAAAATATATCAAGTTGTCTGACACAAACATCAACCATATTTCTAAAGCACACTAATGAGGGCATTTTACAAATTTGCTGTGGTCTTCAGGGCCAGGACTGGTCTGGGCCTTTCCTTCAGCTCTCGAGGTAAATGTCCCTTGTTGAGCTTGCGCTATAAGTAAAAGATAATTGTCATTAGAAATTAGCTACATTTATGTTGCTTAATAAGATGGGGTGGGGTGTGGACCCATTGTTACCTTGACTGGAGCCTTGATGGGACCTTTCATTGATGTTCAGGTGAGACATCTGTCCCTCCACATTGTCACCTGAAAGCCATAACACACAATACGCATTGCTAGATAATGTTCCGCACCAAATTATACAGGATGCAGATAAATTTGCTTTCTGGACAAACACTGAGCCCAGTTCAGAAATGATTTTTGGTCATGTATTCAGTCCCCTATCTATACATTTGCACTTCCACGTGTTACACTTTTCTTACATTACATTCTATATTCACTCCTCACCTGAGAGTGAGGACAGTGAGGTGGGCACCTGAGGAACAAAAAAAACAAGCAACATGATGTTATGCATCTGCGAAGGAAACTGTGAGTAATCGAATTTCTGCAGCATGTGTGTATTTGATAAGGCAGACCAACCTCATTATATGGATGCAGAGACTCTGGCTCTAAAACAATAAAATAATTTTTATATTATTATACTAATAGTAATAGTCTTAATAAATAATAACTATTAAATTAATCTTAATAAACTTTTAAAAACTTTACATACAAATCTGCAACTATACCTTGTGTGTGAACTTCATACACAATGTCCTCATTTTGAGATATGGATTCAGGCTGATAGGATTAAAAATTAGGAACAAAAGATTTGAATAAAATGACAAGATTAAGTGTCAGATTTAGAAAAAACATTAAGTTTACACCATGGGTACATGTCCAAAATCTGCTGTTACATTCTCCTCTAAAGACTCCGGGCCACATTAAGAACTCTTGCATATGTTATAAGAATCATGGCTACTGAGGTGTGTGATACCTGTACAGGTCTGGTGGTTACAGACAAATCTTGAGAACCATTTTCATTTCTCCAGGTTGTCTCCTGAGCAGTGATGCAACTGCCTATAAAAAGCACAAACACCTTTATTTCTGCAGCCCTAACTACCCTTCAGTCAATTATTTTCACTTCAAAATACATTGAGGGTAACCCTCATTTAGGATGCAACCAAGCAAAGCAATAAATAAAAATCACGCTTTGAAAAATACTTGAAAACAATAAAAAAACTCAGTAGGAAACTAAGAACAGATAAAATGTACAATTCTTATTAAAAATAGTGAGCTAATAAACACAACATAATTAAACATTATATAGTTAAACATTTAACAACAAATAAAAGGGCTGTGTTAGGGTTAAGGTTAGAAATTAAACTGAATTACACCAGTCAACCAAGCTTCAGAGTGTCCTGTAGTGAATTCCAGCTTGTTCGCCTACTGTAGCTAAAAGTAGACTTTCCCTGGTTAGTAAAAACTGTTGTTACTGTTGAAGTGATTGATAAGGCGCCAAAGCTAAGCAAGGCTAAACTAGGCTAAGCTAAGTTCAAAGTCTCAAACTTCAAAAAATGTTCCCCAAGGTCCAAAAATATTCTAAGTCCCAAGACCCTCAGAGAAATTCTAAGTCCCAAGAGTCAGGAGCCAGACAGGTGTGATGTACTGGTTTATTTAGAGATCTTCAGCTGTGATTGATAAGGCGCTAAAGCTAAGCTAGGCTAAACTAGGCTAAGCTAAGTTCAAAGTCTCAAACTTCAAAAAATGTTCCCCAAGGTCCCAAAATATTCTAAGTCCCAAGACCCTCAGAAAAATTCTAAGTCCCAAGAGTCAGGAGCCAGACAGGTGTGATGTACTGGTTTATTTAGAGATCTTCAGCTGTGGCCCGGCGCTGACACCAGGTTTATACATATTCAACATTCATGTATGCATTAATTCAATCCATCCCATACAGGTTGTTCTACCAATGAAGAGTGTTGGGTGTTACATTGCTTGATTTACTTAGTATCACCTGAACGTTAGGCCGAATGAAGGACCAACTCCTAATCGTCATTGCTACGTAAATCCTATAGAATACATGGGGCGTTTTGTTTATTCCTCTCTGTTTATCTCTGTCCAATCATTACAGATTAAGTCATCTTCTGATTCATATTTCAGCGAAATCTCAAATTCTTACTTTGACCAGTTGACTTTATCACTCTTTGACCCATGTCATTGTAACCCCCTACTTGATGGTGTTCTGGGCATGCGCCTTATCTGATTTATGGCCTTTCTAGTCATTTTTTGGGACTTTTCTTACTGTCCAAGGCTGCTCATCCCTACATAGGGCTGACAGTTCACTTAAAGGTCAGCTGCGTCCCTCGAAATTAACTTAAGTTCACTGCACCTGGCCGGAGGAACTGCCCCCTCCCTTGTGCTTCTGAGAGAGACTTGAGATAATTCTGCTTGTATAGGGGCTCTTAGTCAGACATGAGTTTAAACTTTAACTATAGAAGATTTTGACATCAAACCCCATATTATTATACCATGCCAATCATCCTTGATCAGTAAAAATACCCCTTCATTACCTCAACTGGAAATCCTATAGTTTAGAATTGTTTGGGGGCAAATTTAACGCATTGGCCATTTGTCATCACATTTCCACAAAAGCTCAGAGGAACAGAATCTTATTCATATCAGATCCACACATTTGCCTGTTTTTAATCATTATTATTTCTGGCCTAATGACACCACTGCTGCTATTTATAGAGACCAAAGATGCTATATGAGTTGGCATATGGCCAGAGACTGCCTTAAAAAACAAACCAGCGTGTTTCTCACTGTATTGCAAGGGAGGACCAACTTTTTCAGACTAGAACACATACTTTAAAAAGAGACAGTGGAAGGAAATCGGGCAGGAGAGTTCACTAGGCAGTTATAACCAATCAAGATGTTCACAACAGCTCATTTTCATATAGAGACCTTTTGCAAATATATAACACTGGAAGAAATAGGGGACCACTACAATTGAGGAAAAGTATCAAATAAACACTGCTATAATCAACACTCGCCTCCTGCAATGTGCCCAGGTGGATGGCAAAACACTACTAGAAGTATTTCAAATGTAATTATTGCCAATTTGTTTGAGTGAACAAGAGATTTTTTTTTAATTATCAAGTTTTATGAACTCAGCATAATTCCCTTTAAAACAACTCTTTAAAGAACGGCAAAACTGTTCAGTTCAAAAATATAAAAACTGAGCCCTGTGTTGGCTGACATAATGTAGATTGAGTACAAAATAAATTGAGCTTTTTTTTATTTGACATGCTCAATAGGCCGATGTAAACAAACATATTATCAGAGGAAATAAAGTACACAGTTTTTGTTTTGTTTTACTCACCACAACTTGCTTTATACGCATTGATTTTTGTTTGTAAAGAGGGATGGACACGTCCAAAAATTTTCTCTATAGTGTCCAAGTTGTCAGCAGCCAGGAAACCACATT
The DNA here is from genome assembly GCA_037832545.1 of Rhabdalestes septentrionalis. Taxonomy (NCBI): domain Eukaryota; kingdom Metazoa; phylum Chordata; class Actinopteri; order Characiformes; family Alestidae; genus Rhabdalestes; species Rhabdalestes septentrionalis. The sequence continues at coordinate 7,737 of JBBMFX010557835.1, forward strand.
TTTCCAAGTCCAGAAACAACTGCAGCAATGTCTGCAAATATCACAACAACATCATCAGACAGTTACACCTTTTTAACTCTCACTCTGAAATGAAACAGACTTTCAGATAATGGTTTTGGGACCGCTGTTTGTTCGTGACCACTGGTCACTCACTGTGTCTTTTTTCAAGTTTTTGGAAGGTAGGGTTTTGTGCAACAGGAACTTGATGTCCTTTAAATCATCCTCTGAGATCTCCTCAGCCAACTCAAACAACATCTGTCTACAGCGGAGAGAAGAAAAAGGATTTATAAAATCAAAATAAATCCAACATACAGCCAAAAACGATACATGTGTTTTGTGTACAGGGGTCTAATAAAGCCACAGATTCATGCTGTTATTTAAGAACCCACAAATCTTTATTGTAAATGTCTGCATCTGCAACTGTCTGCAACCATTAGCAAATGAAGTATTACATTGCTGACCTAATCAAACATTTTCCAAAACATGGGACACGTTCGGAGAAGTAAAAATGTTCTCATGTAATTATTTTATTCCAAGTAATTCTGGACCATTAAAATTTTTATTCATGTTTGTTGCCCATGCAAAGAGTATCTGCTGTATTCAAATAAAGAAATATTTTGTAAAAAATATATAAGAAAAAGAAAGTTGTAAGGACTTCGTATGATAACAGCAACGTACAACATGCAGCTAGCACTGACCTGAATAGAGAGATGCGTTTGATCCGTAGCTGTTGACACAAGTTCAGCTCTCTAAGCAGGCTGTTGCGTTTGGTGGTTTTCAGCAGCTCCAGGAGCAGAGAAGAGTCGTCTGAGGACAGCAGGTCCTCCTTCTTTAGCAGTAAGAACAGGTCTCCAGCTGTGGCCACTTTACTAAGGTCTCTGCGTCCAAGCAGATCAGTGCAGAGGAAGGCCATCTCCTGTACCTCAACCTGACTTAGGGACTCCTGCACATTTAGCAGCAAGTTCTGGAACTCCAGCTCCTGAAATGACAAAAACAGATGATAAAGTGTTTTACAGTTCCCATTTTGGCTTGTGCGCAATACACATACAAGGCAGCTTAGTGAGAACTTCAGCTTTCATTACTTACACATTGTGTTTCCAAGCTCAAATGACTGACTTATGTGTTTTTCCGAGCCAATGATAAATGTAGAAATGGTGTTTGTATCCTGTTGTTTACTTTGTTTTCTATAGATTTTAACTGTGAATTCCACTAATTTAAAAAAATCTGTAAACAGATATTGATGTTGATCTGAAATAATCTGGAATGTACAATCTAAAAACATTTGCCATTCAAATCAGTTGATCGATCAGTGAACCTACATATTTTATGGGTTTTATATGTACTTGTATATAAAACATCATTTTAGGCCAAAAGCATTACTAAGAATTAGTCTAAAACAATGCTTCAATCATTAGGAAGTGCAGTTCTTAAAAAAAACAGTAGTGAAACCAAACAGTCTTACCAGCTGAAACATGGAACTCACAATTTGTTAAAAACATGTAAATATTCATATAAACGATTTTGGGAGGTAACTAAAGTAAAAATCACCAGTCCACAGCGCTAGTGGGAAATTCAACAGCAACATTATCTGAGCTACTCCGTTTTTTAAATCTGACATGCAGAAAGTTCTGTTATTTTGTTAGAATACCACTGCACATTACTACACTAATCAAACAACCTCAACTTCTTCCGGTGTGCGTGCTTGCGTGTGTGTGTGTGTGCGCGCGCATTTGCGTGTGTGTGCTTGGACAGCTGAGCTACTAGCAATCTCCGGGTAAATTCACCAAAAGTTAAAAAAGCTTAGAACAGTTTCAAAGCGAAAGATTAAGTGTCACCACACACAATCTGACTCCGCCATTGCCCCTCACACTAAATTTAACTCGATCAATGTCCAGCACGCTCAGTTTAACTTATCTAATGGGACCAAATTCAATTTAATTCTGCCAATATACAACTCCACTTAGTTTTACTTGACCACTGTCTCCCAGGGTCTCCCACAATCCCTCTAACTCCACCAGTGTCCCAGAGCCCCTTCAGCTTCACCTGTGTCTCCCAGTGTCCGCCACAGTCCCTCCAACTCCACCAGAGGCCCACACAGTCCTTCTAACACCACTAGTGCCCCCCACAGGCCTCAACTCCACCAATGTCTCCCACGGTCCCTCTAACTCCATCAGTGACTCTCACAGTCCCTCCCGATTCGACATATTTTGGTTGGTAGGTTACCTGTCTCTCATTATCCCCCATGCTGGTAGGTGGTCTTTATCAGCAACTTCGGAATTAAGCAGGAAATCACTTCTCTTGATCTTTCATATTTAGTCTAAAAGCCGCCTTGAGGGCGACTATGAAAAAGTGTTACAAACGACGGTTTACTGTCCCCGAATCACGGACGGCTGAGGCGAGCAAGTATTGACTGCTCAAACCGAAAGTGAAACTCATATGACATGCGCGTTTCTAACATCCGGGTTACTGTGATGAGGCATATTTTAGACACACACACGTAAGTATGTACATATACATGGATGTCAGTCGCTATATATAAACAAACACACACAAACACAAGTTTTGGCCAATAGACGATACCCAGGGGTCACCAACCTTTTTGAAACTGAGAGCTACTTCACAGGTTCTTAGCCACACGAAGGGCTACCAATTTGATACACTAGAACAGAGTTTCCTTAAACTTATTTAACTTCACGGAGAATAAACATGTTTTAAATGCCTTTTTAGATATTGCCAAATCTGTATAAGATCAAATGTGATTAAAGAAGAACAGCAACAGGATAAAATTAAATGTAGGTGCTACTTACTGGTGAGTTATGCTATATTTAGAACACATCCGCGCGCTACTCATGTGGTCCTTGGGGGCACCCGTGGGCATCATGTTGTTGACCCCTGCCTTAAACATTATATATTATGCACAATAAAACACAAACTGCTTTCAGGTTTTTGGCTTGAAACTAAATGAAAATATTAGAAAATGAAACAATCCCATAATTTTGAGAACACATTAACACCAAAACTAAGTATGTCACAATATTACCTTATCTTTAGAAGTGTATTCATTTGTACTGTAGTGTGTGTGTGTAGTATGTTTTCTTAGGTGTCGCTGACAAAGCACCTCAGCCGTGACAAGGGTTTCTGAATGATTCAGTGGATATACTGCATGATAATAACTGTTGGCTTAGGCTTCCATTTCGATCCTTGGTAGCTTTGCTGTTTCACTTTTGCTGCCTGACAATTGTTTTCAGATCTTCTGGGACATGCTCACAAACTCATGTCATTATGTTAGTCAGAACTGTAGCATGGTTTCAGCATTGCCTGTCCTAACTTGAATTTGACGGAACCGAAACAGTCAGTTTAAGTGCGTTAAAAATTCAGATCATGATGTTATCTGAGCTAGCCAATCTAGAATGATTTTACGAACGGTTACGATATACATCTAAATATTACAATTTTGTATTATTGGAGGTAACATACTTTGTCATTTGTATATAATAAGTAATTTAATATTCTGCAATTTGAGCCATAGTTAATGTTTGTAGAATCACAATGCAGAAAGACCCAAATTAAAGAGAATAATACAGATGTTACAGTGTCAAGACTACCCACCACAAATGGCCTTTACCTAGAATCTGTATGAGTGTATGATTTTACTGTGTGAATGGTGGGATTGCGTTTTTGAACCCATTAATTTCCATTATCTTTAGTATTAGAAGGAAATAAGTATAATATCTATATGTATTTTTCTAGGATAATTACATTTTCTATGGATATACATTGGATGATCATGTTACTCATGTAAATAATTTTGATTATGTATTTAATCACATTTTATTTTTCATACTGTTAATAATCAGTAGGCCCAGATGACTAAAATACTAGATTTAATATTATATATTAAGTGACTGAAACCTCATTTATAGCCAAAAATACTTTCAAAATCCTTGACACATTAACGGACACCAAATGATGCAAATGATTTTAATAAACACAGAAAAGGTGGCTTCAGGTAAAAAAGGTAGTCCTGCAGTTTCTCTGTGGTTAAAAAGCTGAAATTTTCTTGGAGTTCCAGGTCTCAGATTTTCTTGGATGTATCCCACGATGTAAGCCATTTGGTCCAAAACGTTGAACTTGGATTTGGTAGGAGCCTCGAGTAAATTTCTTTAACTTTGAGAAGTGGCTCTTTGAGTCCTGGACAAAGGACTCTGTTGGGAAAAATGACAAGGAGTCAACCTAAGTTACAATAAAGGTGAGGATAACCATTCACCCAACAAAGAGTGCAGTGGTCGTTACACCATTACATGATTTGAATACAGCAACTGCTTTAGTAAAGATTGAACCAATGGAATCGCTCCAAAACACACAAACACACACACACACACACACACACACACACACACACACACACACACACGTGTGCTGGTAAAGGGATAAAACAACATGTGGCAGTTCTGTGTGTAATAAAAACCATATACATTCGTCCATCCTCATTCACACAGTCACACCTATGAATCAGATCTCAAACACATGCATGTGAAGCATATTGTGGCAGTGCCATAAGTGAAAAGGAAGTTAATGTGAGTTTTATAGGAAATGTGTATATGCACTGAATACCAGGAGGTGTCCTTCCTCCACACACTGTCTACACACTTTCTCTGGTCCTTTCATCTGACATGTGTGTGTGTGACATTCTAAACTTGCTTTTTATTTACACACTTACACATGTCAGTAACTCCCTGTTTTTGTGTGAGCATATGAGAAAGTGTGTATTTGTGTGTGTCACAAAGCATGTGTGTGTGTGAATGTGTGTAATTTTTGGTATGCATATGCAGAGCCACTGTATGTCTGTAACTGGAACAAGGGGACTTATTGTGAATTGGTGTGGTCTCCACACAAAATATGCTATTAAAACAAAGTTTTGTGAAGATGGATAAAACAATCTAAACATCACAATTCGTCAGACAATATAAAAATGATATAAAAATACATAACCTTCTACATTTTTGTCATTTTTTATATTTTATCCTCATTTGAAAATACCAATTGTTGCTTAGACTGGTAAAATTTTATGACAGATGGAACAACAGAAATTATTTAGCCTAAAATGACTCAAAAAAAGTGAATCTTGTTAGAGAATTTGCACAGTTTTTTTCTGCTGCTGTTAAATGCATTTTGTTTTCGTTTATTATGACAGTTCTGATATGTTTATTGTATGTTTGTACAAGAGAGTACTGCTGTCAGTGTGTCATTATGTCATTGCCACATTTAAAGCCCGAGATTTATAGATAACAACTGATAGACTAGACAAGAACATTTAAAAGTAAATGTTTTGAGAACGGCAAAGCTTATTACGTTAAATGGCATTAAAAATCAGGGCATAAAATTAATTACTATGAATTGTGCCAATCATTTTAACTAAGATGTGATTCAATGTTTTATTACTTTTATATAACCGTTCTGGTGACCACAAAGAGGACAGCGTCCACAATGTATTAATTCCAGTAAGTGAACATAATAATATGTGCAACCATTATGCACAGATGCAAATACAAATAAACAAACAGCACAGGTTTCAAACCAAACACACTAAAAAGCCACACACAATCCATTACTGTTAACAGAACAGGAAATATATTATCAGTTCTTTCATATTTTTTAATCTAAATGTTATAAAATTCTCAAAGACTTGCAGCTGATTTGATCTAATGATGCCAGATTTTGTGTAAGACCAAATACTAAACTTAACTAAAGTAAACATTTTTTTTGTATGCAAAAAGGGGTTAACATCAGTTTAAAGTAACTGTAAACACGTTTAAATATGAGAAGCTGGTCATTCTGTCTTTCTGGGCCAATTAGAGCTGGTGCATCCAAACAGCTTCTGTGCTGAAGTGTAGACAAGCACCAGCTCATGCTGGAATAAGTCAAACACTGACATAAAATCTCCAACTTTGAGGAGATCCGCATGAAAAGATGTATATGGATAAGTGGGTGTGAGCAGACTCTTTACAGTAGTTGTGGAAATACTCCTATCTCCTCTGGTTCTCACACTGTCCTGAAACTTCCCACGTATTGTGAGTAGCTTTGGATAAAAGCGTATAAAGGAGAGCTGACTGGTGTGTTTTTTTTCGTGGATCTGAATCTGAGTGGGTTTGTTTTAGATCTACACCCTGCCGGCCTACTTACGGTCCGTGACGAGGGAGCGCGAGGCCGTGATGCGCTCTCCCGGCTGCGCGAGGTGCCGCCGGCCCAGCCCGTGGTTCCGGGACAGAACACAGTCCACATAGATGTCCCAGAAGACTTGAGCCAGGTCCCAGAACAATGTTCCGTGTTTCCGGTTGCCCGACGACTTAAGGAACACCATGAGGTCCCAGAAGGCGGGCACGGTGTCCGCGATGCGGGGGGAGCGCATCTCCAGCAGCAGCGCGGAGGAGGACTCCCAGCACTGAGGGTCTACTCGGCTCAGGGTCAGGGGGTCCACCTGCCCAGTGCTCTGCCCCCGCAGCGCCGGCAGCGCGCACACGCACACCAGAACCACCGCTCTGGCGAGGCGCGCACTCAGGTGCGCCAGATCCATATGCGCGAGGGACGGAACAGCAGGTAAATCACGATTTTGGGATCGAGGGGACGCTTCCTCCCTTTAAAAAGAAGTTTATTTTTAAACAAAACAATTGCGATCATAAACATAAATCTGACACAAACACAAAAACTTTTGAATAATGGTTTGGCAAGAGTTCCTTTTAGGAGTTTTATTAAAAAGAAGTTTCTTAATGTGTGTGACTATTTGGCATCATCCGAATTCTAAACATGCAAAAGACAGATATGCTCTTACCTTGGAGCTGACACGAAGGACTGCTTCAGCAGGATTTGTTTTTTAAATCTCTTCACTGCAACGTCAGTCTCATCAAGGGGGCTGGTCAGGGTATTAGGCCCCACACAGCACTTAACAGAAATGTTACTGTGGGGCTCATGCTGATGTAAAAGTCACACCGACACAAGGGTTCATTTTCGTACAGGCTATGTGCTGCTCATTTAGTAAACAAAGGCATTTTGATTATGAAATCTGTTGACAGATACACTGAAGTGGTAGAACTACAGGAATGCTGTGAAACGTAAAGTTCTTTCTAAATGGCAAAGAAAACGAGATTTTAAAGAGACCGATTTGTCCATTTTAATCTGTTTCATATTTTACTCCTATTCACTGACAGAGGCAATGCAAGGTATAGAGAATATTCCTTGTGTGTCAACATACAGGTTGAGATCTTACCAACCACGTCATAATTTATGCAGTAGATAATATTCATGTCCTTGACCTCTTCTCTACCTGGTGACACAGGTCAAAACCTTGGTTTGCTTGCGTAAAGAGCTTGGGCTGTCCTACTCTTGGTAATGTGAATGGTACCCTTGCTAAAATTATTAGTTTCAGTGACTGAATTTCTCTATACGAGTTTAAATTGAGCACTTAATTGTCATTGTCATTGTCATTGTGAAAGTTGCTCCATGGTGCCAAAGTCCCAATCAAACCCTCCCTCTGCAGTGGCCCCCTCTTAACCTACTTGAATAAAACTAAAGATGTACCATGACCTCTCAAAGCCATTACAACGAAGGTATCCACACATTAATTCAGCTAGTCACCTAGACATGATCTGTATAGCTACCGTCACCTGCAGTATGGTTGGCATCAAGAAAATAAACTAAAATCAATATCTTAGCCACATGCACTGTATGTTACTTTACGTCATATAACAAAGTATATGAATAATTGAACAAAGTATACCTACACTTAAAGGTATCTAATTGCCTATGTATCAATATGAAAATGCAATCGAATAAATAAGAGAAATAACATACACTTGAAAATCAGCACTGTCCCTGAAATTATTCTCTGGTTGTATGGCTATGTTATATATCTGCATTACAGAACGGCTTTTTGCATTTTCACAAATGATCAGTGGATGACTTCAGAAGATTTGTGTTGATTATTCTATTACACTTCTGTTACAGTAGTGGTTCTCAGCCCAGGTCCTGATGTTTTCATTTCTGAAAAACATCCTCCAACATGAAATCTGAAAGTTAAGACTTAATAATAAGTCGCATCAAGTATATTAGGAGCATGAGATTTGTAAACTAGTGGTCCCACGCCTTTCTGACATGGAACCACTCATTTAAAGGCATAAATATGTACCGTTTTGTTAGTATTTGTATATTTTTGAGGTGAGCTCATAAAATGTATTTCTTTTGCCTCCGTAAAGTCTAAATTTTCACCTCATTCATAAATATTTACAATTATGTATATTTATATATAAAAAACCTTTTCAAATGACCATAGCACAGTACATGTCTGTTGTGGTCAGTAATGGGAATAACGGCGCTATAAATAAACGCCGTTACTAACGGCGATACTTTTTTCAGTAACGAGTAATCAAACCAGTT
>JBBMFX010557863.1:0-16163 GCA_037832545.1 Rhabdalestes septentrionalis
CATGGGATTCAAACCCACAACCTTCTGATCATGTAGTTCCCGCACCACTGGGCCACCAGCTAACCCCACACCAGCTGTCTGTGGAGATGTTATCTTCCTCAAGGGTACCTCAGTGGTGGCACAAGCAGCCATGGGGTTCAAACCCACAACCAGCTTATCAAAGGGCAACTCCCTCACCAGCAGGCGACCCGCAGCCTATGTTTTAATAATAAAAATGCTCTACTTATGCTGTTTATAATTTAAAAAAAAAACTTAAATAAACATGCTGTAATACTGGGAGAGTGTTCTTTTATAGAACACAGTAACCCATAAAGAAAGATTTCTCCTAAACTCTGGGATGGATTAGTCATTTATTTTCATAAATCAGCTGTGAGCAATAAACCAGTCCTCCATGAGAGGGTTAGGAGGCTGCTGACCAATCCCAGTTCAGGAGAGGTGGAGTGGGGACACTTTAACCAATCCGACCACAGAAGGCGGGACCCTTTGACCAATTGTAGCTGAGAAGGGGAGATTTTTCAACCAATCACAGCAAGGCGGCGGGATCATCCCTAAAACGGGTGGCAAAGGGAGAGGCTGATTACAGGTAGGTTATGAGAGGGGAGCTCTCAGAGGGTGCAGCGGGCGGGAGGAGGGAAGAGTGTTTTTGTCAGTTTTTCTGTGTGTTATACCACAAAAAGGATATTTATGAGTTTTTTGAGGACTTTATCTCGTAACAGGACGCTACATCTCAGGTCAGTACGGTTTTATCCCATGTTTCCGCCTCAACGCCTCGTTTGGAGCCATAGTAACGGTGGCTCTGTGGTTGGGACCGGGGGTGGTGAGCCTCACTGCGGCTAACCTCCACAACCACAGCCCCCCACAGCCTATATTTTCCCCATTTAAAGCTTAAAAACAAGATAATTTTGAACAAAAATGGACGCAAACTGTGCACCATTTGTATAAAAGTGTGTGAAGTTGCAGAGGCGGCTGTCTGAATGGATGCAAGGTTTTGTTTTGAATGTTTATGTTTGTGATTGAGGGGTGATTCATTCACTTATCTAAGATAAGAAAGAACTTTATTTATCACTAGGGAAATTCTTTTGTCATTGGAATGCTTAGGGCAACAATAATAAAAGATTATAACACAAACGGCAAAAAATAATAGTTAAACTCAGTAAAAAGAACATTCTAACAAAGTAATAGTGCAACACTAAATAAATACGGTTTAACGCTAACATTGCTGTGTTAACATAAGTGAATTATGGCTTACGAAAGTGGCTTACGAGAGTGTTAATGCAATAAAAATAAGTACGGTAAAGTAGCAGCAGATGATGAGGGGTTTCAGTTATATTCAATCAGTTCACAGATTAAGCCGTTGAGTTATGTTGCACAATCTATTTCAGAACAAAAATATTTAAAAACGTAAGGATGATCTACAGAAAGGGGAACAATGTGAAGTCTTCTTTAAACAGGTAGAAATGATTTCCTGAGAGGTTGGAGAGAAAGCTGTGGGCACGGGTCTCTTTATTCCAGCCGTGTATGTTACCAAGAACCTTTTTCTTTCTTCCTCTTGCGGTTATTGGTCAAACAAGAACAACAGGCATTATATCTGTAACAAGTTGCCTCCTTTTGGAGATCTGTTCTGTGTTTCCTATAGAACCATGTGTTTTGAGGCACCAAAGTGTTGTTCCTCAGCACACAAACACACACATGCACTGTATGGGCAAAAATATTCTTGTCCAAAATCTGTGCCTGACTTCATTAATACTCTACAGAATGAATGGTCACAAACTAACTCTCCAAAAAAGCCTTCCAAGAAGAGTGGAAGTTGTTATAGCTGAAAAAGCGGTCCAAATCCATATTATTCTCTATGTATTTGAATGAAATGTCATTAAAGTGTCCCAATACTTTTGTCCATATTGTGTAGCTTTGTGCTGTAGCCCATCAGCTCTTCCTCCTACCACAACAAGCAGGTGTAGTGTGGAAATAAATGCATGTTTTATCATCATTACCTACGAGCTTTTGTGTTTTCTTTTAGTAAAACCTGCCTGTTGGGAATTTTGTCAGAAATTCTGGTGTAAAGAATGCAGATAAGCTTGTGTTTTGTCTGTGTTCTGCACAAATCTGAATGCAGCACTTGAACAAAGGCCTGCACATTTTTTATCTTTGTTTAAAATCACTTATTCTAAATATTTATATTCTCTTATGGCGTCAGTGTTAGTTTTGGTACAAAAAAAATAAACAGTGCTTCTCTTCCTCAAAGACTGTTTTATATGCAAATGAGCACTTTTCTGCATTGTGCCTCATTCAAAAAAGAAGTAATCTCTTCATTTCAATGTGAAAGGCGGGCTACTCTGCCCAGGGCTGAATATGCCGATTGTGAATGCACTTGTATTTGTGACGTCACAACAAAAGAATTCAAAGACAGGCTGTTTTTGCTGCATAATTTCCACCAATGAGCTGAAGAGTGAGGTATATTTAACTGAGTCTGTGTACTAGGCCTGCTTCTTTTTCTGCTGTCAGGGCCCTTTAAATGCTGTCTGGGTTCACTTTTCTCAGTCACTTTTACTGCCTAGTGTGGATGAAAAGAGCAATCTCTCTTTCCCTCTCCTGTATAAGACGCTGGAAAGTTTCAGGTTCTTCAGGCGAACAGGTCATGGATACAGTAGAAGTTTCTGCTTCTGCTGGGACACTAAGACATTCTGACCCTCGTACTGAATTGCCCCGTTTATACCCTGAGCTTGTGGACTGCTGCTGGCTGATTCTGGCTTTGGGAATTGTGTCATTTTTAATTTTATGTTTTCAACACGGAAGAAATTATTGTAGCTTTTGGAAACTTTAGTGATCCATTGGCCATTTTGTGTGCACTTTGTTGAACACTGAGAAAACTATGCTTTGTCAAAATAAAACCCAAACATAACACTATATGTTGGAATTTCTGCACAAAATGCACCATTCAAACATTCAAGGAGTTCAAAAATAACATGAAAATAGTCAGAGATGCTGACCGTACCTGTACTGTAGTCTGAAATGTGCCTCGTGTCTGTATTTAGCATGCTGACATGTAGTCCACTGTTATTAGGAAGCCAACAGAGCACCGAGTTAGTCTTAATTTCTCTCTTTAAACCAGGTTGGTGGATCTAAAACCGCAAACACTGTCAGACGTCCAGATTTAAGACCAACGGAAATCATGCTAACAATAGATCAGGATGGTGTTTGGCAGCCTGGTCCTCTCCACTTTATTCCCATCGAGGGCTGTTTGAAGTGGCTCTGCTGAACAGATGGTTCATCTGCACTCTTGGGTACTAACTGATCGGAAACTTCCGGGAGCCAGCGTGAAAAAATCCTCCTCTTTAGGTCAGCTCTTATACCCTTTAAACTCAGGAACATTTTCAGGAATGATTTGCAGATTTGTGTAGTTTTGTATGTGGTTCCATGATTACAGTACTATTTGCATCACACTCATCTTGCACTTACAAATTAGTTTAATATAAAGTTAAGGAGAAATACCTTTTTAAAAACAAGTGTCATAACAACATCTACGCTTGTTTCACATCAGGTACAACAAAATAAAACCATCCTGCAGAAACCGGTATTTGTGCAAGTCCCACTAAAAAACACTTCACCTTAAAATACCCCACCAACGTTATTAAATTTGTTAGTGAGAATCTCTTTGTCATCACTTGTTTTTCATTTTCATTTTTGTTATATCCCCCGATATTGATGCAGCCCTTCTGCTTGAACACACGCGCTCATTAAATATAAGGCATATTCCAACAGGAATTGGCATCACACAATTATGATTATGTGACTGAAGTGGGTTCTGTGAGTGTGCGCACGAGAGTCTGCGGTTTCCTGGCCGTGTTGTTTTTATTCAATAATTTGAGGGAACACAATCTCACTCACAAAGTCTCTAAAAGTTCTCAAACGTTGGTCACTTTTGTCTGGAATCCAGAACTTGCAGCATTGTGAGTTCCCCCTCCTCCTTCTGGCTAAAATTAAATAAACCTTGATGCAATATCTGTTGAATTGGTGACCTTTCAGAAAGACCACATTTCTGGGTGTCAATCAGCTCTGCTGACCACACCCACAAACGTGCCGTGAGAGTCAGTAGTGATTCTGCGGTTGGAGGGACCGACACTCTGAGCCGAGCTGGAGTCTTTCCATCTGCTCGCTGTTTATAGAGCCTCCACTTTGGCCCTTGCTGCGCTGCTGAAATGGGAGACACATGGCAGAGTCAAATCCCTCTTTTCTATTTTCTGATTAAATTAGGCTGTTTGCTCACTTAAACAGAGACCTGACTCTCTCTCTCTGACAGTTTCATTACGGAAGCTGTCGCTCAGCCACTGATCTGGGTTCTGTAATGAAGTTGGTCCTAAAGCAGCATTTCATTTCATTGTATTTATTTAGGCTTTTTAAAATTTGGCAGTCTGTCTTTTCACTGTATGGGCTTTTTGGAAGTGATGAATGTTTGATGCGATCACACACAGTCTTGGGTCAAAGGGCTTTCTGTGTAGTTTCACACCTCCCTAGACTGTCATCAGGTTACTCCAGTGAAGATGTTTAATGTAAATGTTGTTGCTTTGTTTTTGTCATTGTGACAAATTGGGTCTTTATTGATCAAATAGATGGGAGGGGAACTGTCCCTGGCTGCTCACACCTTTGGTTTTGATAAACAAATGTGTTCGCAACTCATGTTAATGGCTGACTTGAGCATTTCATGGACATATGATGACAAACAAAAAGTAACTTCTCACTTTTGGTGGGTGTTATGATGGCAAAAATATAGTACCACTAAATTTAGAACGTTTGCATAAATTGCATTAAATCCAGTTAAATGGGATTAATTTTGCTCTGCATGGAATGAAACAGTTGGTCAAGGCTTCTTTAAATACTGATGATATCCACCATATATCCTGAAAAATATTGTCACATAACATGATTTAGTTGATCACAGCAATACTTCTTACACGAATGCAATTTAACCTTGCTTTGTAAAATAATATGAAGCCCTTGCATTATGGAAAAACCCATTTATTGTCAGATAAAAACATCACTCTTTACTTTTTTGGTTTCATTTAAACCATGGCAAGACCCTACGCCTCCCACACATGAGCATAACTGAACTTTTAACAGGTAGAGAGATGATACTTACATGGATACCCTGTTTATAGTACCTGATATGGATGAGATTGTTCAGAAATGCAGCTGTTGAACAGTGCTGTTTGAATATGTTCAGTGATCTCATGCATTTTCAAAAAGCTGCTTGTACGTTCAGAATCATTTTTGCACAATTAGGTGATTAAATGCTGTATTTTAGATATTTGACATTCTTTATAGATTGATTACACATCCCTGTCCCAATAAAAGACCATAGATTACAACCACTGTATGTATGTAAGCTGAATATTTGTCAAGTAAAAGGTAAAGCAAAACAATAAAGAGCCAAAACCAGAAGTGGCAGTCACCTGCTAAAGAAAGAAAGCGGGAACTGATTCTGTCCTCAAATTCTACATTCTATTCTGAGACATCGGCCCAGATAAGAGGATATAAATTCCATCTTTGGGTGAATGGCTGAAATAGTTTTGTTTTTGGGGGTTTCCTGTTCATATGCGGTTTGAATTATACTTATGGTTTCCGCTGCATAAATATAGTGGATATGTACATACACACTGGAATGTTTTCCACTGCTCTAAACAAACTGCAGTACGAGAGAAAACCTTTTTCTTTATTTTCTTCTCTCCTACTTTGGTTGGGTGATTATGAGACACTCCTTATTTTAACAGTTGGACTTTAAAAAACAAGTAAATCAGGTTACTGCTGATCAGCTGCTGACTTGTTGGTTAGGAGTCTCCCCTGTAATAGAAAGGTTGTGGGTTTGGATCCCAGGACCACCGGTGTCCCCACTGAGGCCGCTGTGTTCCTGGCTGGTCGCTGCTTCACTTGAGTTAAATGTAGTGAAAGAATTTCACGCTGTTCACACTGTGCTGCATTGAGTTCACATGTAAAAGGGGATTCTGTATTAGTTTACTAACTATTATCATCTCTTTGTTGTTCTGGATTCAATGTGCAGAAACCAAAACACCTGCCTTGTTGTGAAACTGTGTATCTTTATGCTGTTAGAATGTAGATGTCCAACTGATCAAAGTTTTTTTTTGTTGTTGTTTTCTTTAAAGCATCATAGTACAAAAATGATCCCTAAATGATGGAGCATTACACTGAATGCTGTCTTTACCAGTAATGATTATCTTGACATCACATTGAGCTGAGAATCACCAGATACTGAAGATTTGACAGGGAAATGCCCTCACAATGCCAGTCAGACAGGAATCCCCTGTAGCCGTCAGCGGATTTAGTTATTAGCACCCTATGAAGATGACCTCTTAATACATAAACCCGATGTCTAGTCCAGTCGGGTGATATGAGCCTCACTACAGTCTGGATTGGAACGTGCTGCTCTACATCCTCATCTGGTTTATCCCTCACCGCTGCACTGCAATTCGCCTAAGTGCTGCTTACCCTCTTTGTTTTCATACAGTCAGGTTTCACATGTTTTTGCGAGTGCAGAAATAAGCTCGTTGTTTTCCTCTGACAGCTGTGTGAGGCGGCCGGCGGGACAAAGTATTATGTAGAGGCAAATAAAACAAATGAGGTTTTGATATCTCTGCCAAAAATGGCAAAAATGCCTCTAGTGATGCATATTTGGAGGAGAAAGGTATTTAACTTAAGCTGCAAATGATAAAACGGTTAGAGATATTTAGTGTTTTTTGACAGTTTGTATTTTAACTGTTGCAGAGGAGCTATTGCTTCCATCATAAGTAATTAGAGCTGAAAGATTGACCGGCTGTTTTTAGCTATGTTTATTAATGAAAAGATTTTAGTTACATGGCTTTTAATATTTGAAATCTGAGAGAACTTTCATTGTAAGTTGATGTTAATTGCCTGAGATACAGTTAGCATTGCAAGAACCTAATAATGCTTCTGATCAGGATTTGTTACATCAGTATGAATGAAGATTTAAAAATGGAAACCTGGTTTGACCTTGAAACATGCTTGTAGGTTTTAAACATCAGATTATGTCCCTCTACTTTCAGCATAGTAAAGAACTTAATGCTTGTAATCGTATTATGCTTGAACAGTACTTAGTATGTTTAATGACTTGGAATGTGTATTGTTTGGATTTTACTGATACTCATATTGATACTGATTCTTATGTAGACCACTATATATAAATGGGCCAAAAACCAGAATCAGAAACATTTTATTGATCCTGGAAGAAATTGTTTACAGTAATAACACTCTTAAAGGTTATTGTTAGAAAGTGTACGGTTTACTTATAAAGGTATGCTAAATTCTGGTTGTAAGTAAAATTGGTTATAAAGTAAAAAAAACCCACATTTATAAAGACAGGACATGGGACAGGCATCACAAAAAGCTGTGAAAAGATTCAGTATTTATCTTATTATATCCTATTATGTCACTGTATAGAGTGATCTCTGCAAGTGTGATGTTGATGTGCAGACTGTCCCTGCTCCTGGTGCACTTCAGGAAAAGCCATTTGAGAATGCCAGCTATTGCATTAACATCTTATGAACACTTTTCCATATTCCATATTCCATGACCATTCAGGAGCCATTTCCATTTCAATTCTTCTTCTCGATACACATCCCTAATCAGTACTGCAACATCGGCCTCTGCAATAGACAATTATATGGCGTATGAAATCAAGCCCTCTGAATGAGCTAGAATGACTTCCTCTCAGCAAATGAGCAGGTGTTTTCCATTAATTATGCAGATGAGTTTGCTCATCCGTGTCATCTGTTTGCAAAGAATTAAAGGTATTTATATAGTCTAAAGGAAATGGCCATTTTTGTCAACATCAAGCAATTTGGAATGCCCAAATTTTTTGGTGTTGACAAAAATGGCCATTTGTGTTGTAAGGTGTTGGAAGATGTTGCAATAGTATCTTTTATCACTGCATTGACCTAACTTGGAGTGTGGAGCTGGGAGGTGGAGCTGGTGCTGGGGAGCTCACTGCTCCTGAAATAAAGAGTGACACAGAGAGTTCTGGAGAGTTTATATGCAATGCATTCTAATAATGGGAACTCTGGTAGCTGTTTTCAACTGTATAAACATTCCCCAGTGAAATGAAACAATGTTGATCCAGGGCTATGGTGAGACACTACAATAAAAACACACACCTCAAAGAAGAGAAACAAACACCACAAGACTATACAAGTGCAGGCAGGACAGGATAATACAGTATATTTATTGTGGTTGGACCTTTGGGGAGTGAGCTTATTTTGGTCACCGGCCGACGTGCAGGGACTTTTACCATCATGACATTTACTCTGGCGGTGCCCCGGCATTCTGGAGATGACACAGGGTGAGAGGTCCGGGGCTTATCTGTGACCACGGTGCTTTAATGACATACTGTTTTCAGACTGTACTGTGGCGTAGTTTATTTCGGCTCCAGTCCTGGGATACACTGTACTGCAGGGGCTCCGCTATTCTCTGCTCCAGCACACCTGACCCAGCTCAGGATTTCATATTCTGAGCACCGAGAATATCTGAAACTGGGCAGGCAAGGGACTCTGCGGGGCTGAAGTTTAAAACCACCTCTTATCTAGGTGTTTTCACAGACCCATGGCTTCACTGCAGCCACAAACCATCCCCTAAGGCATATTTTACAGGTGTTAATTTATGACAGGGTCCAGCTAGACCCGGGGATGTGATATTTGAGTTGTTATCTTTAAGCTTAGAGTATCAATAGCCGTAATCACAAACTTGTTTTGCACCAGAGGGAAACTGTGGTTTTTGTGGATATATGTAATATAATTAAACGCGTGTGCGCGTGCGTGTGTGTAGGGATGTGTTTTGTAGTCTGGTTCATTTAAGAACTAGTTCATTTAAGAACTATTTTTGTGTTTTGGGCATTTTTTAAGTGTTCCTCATACACTTAAAACATTTCTTTTTAGGAAACCTGGTTCTTTAGGGAACTGAGCTATATGAGAGTGAATGTGCAGTGATTGTTATAGGCTGTTATCATGCCACAAAGGACCTTCACTCTTTCTGTTAATTTACTGTGTAGTTGATGTCTGTAACCCAGTGGGGAGATTAATTTCAGTGCACTTGAATGAACAGGTAACAGGGTTTGGATTAGCATCACAGGACCTTGTTTTACAGCAGTGGCTGTTCCTCTTCACTGGGGGATTAGAACAGCACGCCATCGTGTGTGTGTGTTTGTGTGTGTGTGTTGTGTCTTGTTACAGTATTTTGTTACCCACAGATTTAGCCACCTCCTCTTTTTAGATCCATGTCTCTCACACACTGTCTCTGTATATTTTTAGCTGTCGTGTCAAACGCTCGTCCAGCGTCCTGCTCGCAGGCGCTCCGTTGCTCATGCACGCGTTTGATCGCTCATGTTCACAGACACTTGTTGCTATTTCCGTCGCTCGATAAGCCATTGTCTGACTAACGGATCCGCCGGAGGGAGGCAGAGGGCGTGAGCGGCGTCGGGGTAAACGGAGAGAGGATGGAGGGAGCGGCCTGCTCTACAAATCTAATAAATGTTTTAAACAAATCACTGTTCTTAAAGAGTAGCTTTCAGGTCCAGGATGCTGCCTGTTGATTATATTTGCAGAATGAACAAGCGAGTGAAAGGAGAGACGAGTGCTGGTGAGAATGCGTCTGACTCTTCTGCTGCTGCTGCTGCAGTCACTCATCCGCAGGTCCCGTATATGAACATGTCAGTGTATATTTAACACATGAGCTGCTGCTGGGGATTCTGTATGGCTGTGGTTCCATTCATACATGTTCTAAGAATGAGGGTGGGTAAAAAGTGTCCTGGTAACAAGGCTGTCCTCCAGGAATGGGAATCGCCAGTGACATTCCCATTCAATACAATCAAGTTACTTGGATGCTGATATGTATTCAGTATCAGAATTGAGACTCTTAATAGCATTATTTTTACCCAGTTTTACCCAACATATTTATAAGTGAGTACAAATTATTTTGCAGTCCTGTTATTCTCATGCACAGATGTTTTTCTTTGTAGTGTTATGAGGGTGAGCAAGCTTTGCAGAAGGGTTACAGCCAGTGCAGTAAGAAATTTGCCCTGCAAACTGTCACTTCCAAGTCACATCATTGTTTTGTTCTATCTGGTGTGTATGTGCTCATGTGGTTTTAGGCTCCTGTCACTGTAATCTGATCACCAAGTTACTGATAGGCTTGTTGCCATGGCGTCCTTGTGCACGATTGTGTTACCAAGCTGATGCCCTCGGTGCTCAAGGATACAGGAACACTTCCCCTTCCCTTCAGGGGTGTGTCTGCAAGCGTGTGTGTGTGAGTGTGTTTGTGTCTTTGTATGTCAGTGGAATCATTCACTTTTAAATTAGATTTTGACTGTCACTGCACATTATATTAGTATTCTGGCCTTTTTAACAGTAAAATTGATTCCACTAAGCCATAACAGCCTTTGAGAGGTTCGGAAGTACTTTATTGGAGAGTGATAACCGAGGGAATCTTTTGTAGATGTCATCAAAATCCTATTAAGCAATGAAAAATGCAAATATAAATCCAATAAATGGTCATGCCTGTCAGGATGGAGAGACCAGATGGGGAATTGCATGCATTAGTTGTATGCATTATCATACAACAAATAAAATGTATTTATTGGACCTGATCTGTGATTTGTCATGTTGGCTGCACTCTGGAATTTTTGTGCTGTTCTCAGTTTAAATGTCGTGCCTAACTAGAATTTCTTTTCTGTCTTCCTTGCAGAGTCATGAGGACACACAACCGTAAGTGATGCGGACCCTGCCAGCCTGTGTGCTCTGAATCGCAACAGAAACGCACGCGCGTGCTCGGTGAGTCATGTCGGAGAAGGAGGCTCGCTGTGATCTGGCGCTCGCCCCGGGGCAGGTCTATGTGGAGGTGGAGTACGATTATGAATACAAGGCCAAAGACCGACTCGTCTCCATACGCCAGGGCGAGTACTACACGCTGGTCAAGAAAACCAATGAGGACTGGTGGCAGGTGCGGCGGGAGGAGGGCACCAAGCCCTTCTATGTGCCCGCCCAGTACGTGCGTGAGGTCAGGAAGGCGCTCATGCCGCCCCCCAAGCCCCGTGCCAAGCCCCCCAGTAACCTGCACCTCACCCAGTGCCCTCCAGGCAACGACAACCTCCAGCATCGAGCTCCTGTAGATCTGAGCAGCTTCGGGCGCCCTCCCCCTTCCAGCACACCTTCCCCTCTACCGGGCCAGCACACCCCGCCCTTAGTGCTGCGAGACACCAATCAGAACGCAGGTATGAAGGACGTGCTCGCCGAGCTGACTCTCCTTAACAACAACAACCATCATCATAATCATCACCATGGCAACTCGCTGCTCCCGCGCATCAGACCAGAGTCGCCACCCAAAGAGCGGGGGTGCCGGGGGAAACCTCCGGCAGGGTTGCCGTTGGATACTGACGGGTCCTCGCCGGGAGAAGGGTCGGAGAAACTGCGGAACGACTCGGAATCAGGAGACGAGCTGAGCAGCAGCTCCACCGAACATATGCAGGTAAGAAGATCAGAACGCCGTCATTCAACTCCAGCCGCCCTGGAACTGCGTTCCTGCACGATCTCCTCTCCACCTCTCAGTTTAGCTCTCATCTGATATGCCACTCCGATTTATAAGCAGATCATAATCCATAAGGCTTTTCTCTCCTCCTCCTGTCTGTCTCTTTCTCTCTCTCTGTCTCTCTCACACACACACACACACACACACACACTCACACAAACACACTAACACTCACACTCTTGTGCACAGAATGGAGCACCTGTTGTCGTCTTTGAGGGAGACTAGTGGAGAGAGAGGTCAATATGAATGCCATGTCATTACATGTACTTCATGGCCATGTTTGAGAGACTTTCAGAGGGCTGCACCATACCGACAAAATATCAGTTTTGATATTTGATATCTACGCTAATATTGCTACATATTGAAGATCAAGATATTAAAGGACCCATATCATCACTTCTGTAAAGTCTGTAAATATAGTTTCAGATGTTACCATTACCAAAAATCCATACAGTCCATATAGTCAAAAATCAGCTACAAAAGAGCCTGGTATCAAATCACAGATTTTGTGATGTCACAAAAACAATGCATATATATACATTTGCTTCTTCTGACTACAGCGCTGAAGTACATCCATACACTCATTCGCTAACAGATGTAACTTTTGTTGACTTTTGTTGGATTACACGAAAACCTTGCTTCATCAGAACAACCAGTATCTCACCTGGAGTTGTGATTGGCCACCCTGTCAAACACTGTGATTGGTTAGAGACACATTTACATATTGCAGCTTTTTGCCTATATCAATATCAAAGTATTAGACAATATATTGTGCAGCCTATTTATAGAGAAAGGCAGGGGCTGAGCTGGTGTTTAATTCCTCTGATGAGTCTAAAGTAAGTCAAGTGTCAGCTTGAGGCATAAAACTAACCAACAGATCTCATGCGGGAAAAATTGTCGGGCATAAAGTGGATGTGAGTAGATTGTGGTGAACTGGGTTTATCCTTTGTTCCATGTGGTGCTTCCCTCTCTTTTTGTCTCTCATTCTCTTCGCTGAGTGTTTCTGGGGGAACAAAGGGGATTGTGGGAGTCTTGAAAGTAGGTCATATCAGGCTATTGCCCCCTCCACCCCCACTGTGTGTGTGTGAGTGAGTGTGTGACTGAAGGGGACACTGGTATGCAGTAATAAATGCCAGTACCAGGACAAGATAATTGAAAAGGACATTAATTGTTGCTTCCAGTCTTGGATCCTTAGTACATTCATCCCATCAGTTGACATCCAGTGTGCATGTCATGATATTACAGGAGGAGAAGACTTTTGGTCTGAGCTCACTATCTCTTATAAATACACACACACACACACACACACACACACACACACACACACAGACACACACACACTCACCAAGGACAGAACAGTGTGTTGTGCTTTGAGGGACTTGTAACTGTCAGGCTGTGTCAGGGCTAAACCACATTATTTACTAATGTTGCCTTCAGACACACATAAGTAACTTTTTTTTTTGTAACTTCAAAGATCTCAACTTGCCAAACCTCATGTCAAAACCTAAGATTTTACTGAAACATTTTCTATGGAAAAGGATATCTCATGTTCTTAATGGATTGGGTTCTAGAGCCCATTACTTCACCTCTTTGTACCTTAGTTAGAAAACAAATGGATCAGTGCCTCTGTTTTCCAAAAATGTGCACACATGGCCAAAATATGTGGACATCCCCTTCAGTTCAATGAGTTTTTCTGTTTCTGCTCCGCTGGAGCTGTCCTGGTCAACTGTAAGGAGCAACAGTGCGTTTGGCAGATGGAAGGATGATGGCAGATGGCTGTCTGATTCACAGTGGTTTATTATTCTGGCATGATTTAAATGGGTTTAGATGCTCTTCGAGTTTTTAGTGCTTAGCTATTTTATAAAAGGAGGAGAGATTGAAGAGGAGAGATTGGTAGTCAATGTTTCAGACTCCGTATCAGTACTTGATAAGACATCATGCCATCTATATCCTTAACAAGAATGTATGACAACTGGAGTAAATCTTATTATAACCATGTTGTTGGTATGCAGTCAGAATGAATAGTAAACAAACCGGATAATGTGTAGACTGAGATCAGGTTTGCTTTAAAATCCTAAAAAGATAAGTCGGGCGTATGTAGGAACACAGGCATTTCTTGATCGGGCAAAAACCCTGGATGTGAATATTGCTAGTCCTTCACATGAACCCTCGTGGACTGCTGTGAGGTCCAGGCCCTAATATTGTGGGATCTTCTGATACAGAGGCAGCAACACAGGCCGGTGCGGGAGGAACCTGGAGCATCAGCCACCTGGCATACATCCACACCAGGCTACCAGCTAGTTTCTCTTTTTGTTTCCACTGTTTTGACCACAAACTGGAACTCAAGACTGCAGTTTATTTAAATTGTGCTTTACACAGTGACGGGCTGCTACATTCTCAGCATTTTGACTGGATTAACATTAGTTTTGCACTGATTGTAGTGCATTGTAGTGTGGGGACGGTACCTTCTTCAAAGACACCTCCCTGGTACAACTAGCAGTCCTGGGTTTCGAACCCACAAACTTCTAATCACAAGGGCAACTCTTTAACCACCAGATCAGCAGCTGCCCCTGCCCTACTGATGGAGAAGTACCAGTAAATCTTGTACATTACCCCAGCCACCCCCTAAAAACACACACACACACACACACACACACACACACACACACACACACACAGATATATACAGAAATAGTTTTCCAACTTTGGAAATCTGGAACACTGACCTACACCATCCAACCCCATTAATTATACATTGGAATGGCACGTTTATGTGAAAGGAGTTAATTACGCTTGTGAACTTTAAAGTGAATAGCAAAGTCTACGGTCGCCTTTTAACAGTAGAGGATTGCGCAACACGACTCCCTGCTAATATAAACACATGAACGTCGTGTACTACTGGATGACATAACGGAGTCAGAAGTTTGTTTTAGTATTGACAGCTGCTTGGAAACTTGGACTTTGCTTTCTGGATGCGTGTTTGTTTGTTTGCACTTTTGTGAGGTGTGTGTTTGTCTGAGTGTGTATAAGTGAGTAGAAGATGTTTGTAAGCCCTGGTTGTTTTTGGACACATTGAAAGAGGTGTGTTAAACACTAATGTTATGTTTCTCTGTACAGGACCTGTGTGTCTGTCTGGTTAGATTTCAGGCTGTAAAATGAGATCAGTCATGCTGACTTAGAACACTTAAAATTTAAATGGTTTAAATAAAGTGTGCCACAGTATTCCTGTGCATTCACTGTGCAAAATGGGCCTTTATACAAACCATTGTCATCATAATCTCCTTTTACTTGGCCTTTTTCAGTGTCTGCTTTTTGTGCTTCAGAATGATCAAACTATAGTACCATATATTTGTTAAAAAAATGCTGTCAGTTCATCCTTCCCAGCTAACTGTTGGACTATCTCCATGAGTCTCTCATTTAATTGTCTTGACAGTGACTGTATACGAGGAAGGGTAAAGATTCCTGGAAATGGTTCCTCTGCAACAAGCACTTTTATAGCATATGTTAAAATGCACTTTTGCTTACATTGTTTTAAGTAAGACCTGTTGATATTTTGAAATGTATAAATAGTGGATATTATGCTGCAGGTGGTGAAAGATCTGTACAGTGGATGAGCTGTATTATGGAAAGGAGGGGGAAGAGAAGAAGGGTGTGTGTGTGTGTGAGACTGATGAAGCTAAGCTGTCTTTCATTGTTAGGCACGGTGACATTGTACAATGTTACATTGTCAGTAAAATGTTTTGTTTCTCACTGAACTGAATATAATGCAGAATTGGAGTTTGGGTTTTTGAACCAGTGTTTGAGAGCTTGTTCCTTCTCAGCCACTCTTAGTCCATCTGCAGACTAAAGGAGGCCCCTGCATTTTCTCCTGAGCATTCCTTTCATTCCTGCCACACACACACACACACTGTCTCACTCACACACACACATACACATACACACACACTTACTTCCACATAGTGGTCCTGTAGCTCAATAGAGCTGTGCTGATCTGATGCAGAGGAAAAGCCCTCAGTTTCATCTAATATTTAGTCATCAATCTAAGAAATATTTTTTCTCACTCCTTTTCCTCAGAACACACACACACACACACACACACACATAACTGTGCTTGCTGTACTAATTTGTGTAAGAGTGCTGTAAGTGCAGCTTATGATGCTGAAGTTTCCAGTTTGAACTTTAAAAGCACTGATACAGTTTTTCATCTCAATGAGATTAAAGAAAGCAGAGGTACTATTACTGAGCATTACAGAGCCTCTGAAACAGATCCAATAAGTCTGCTTCTTTCTTTTGTGTGTTTTAATGAACAGTCACTGTTTATTTGCAATATTTATAAAATTGGGGGAAAGCACATATGCCTGTAGAAAATAAGCATTACTTCAAAAATATAAATTAAAACGATGAAGTGAAATGTACAACACACAAACAACACTCTATTAGTGTGAAGTTTGTGTGTTTGTGTGTTTGTGTGTTTGTGTGTTTGTGTGTTTGTGTGTTTGTTTGTGTGTGTGTGTGTGTGTGTGTGTGTGTGTGTGTGTGTGTGTGTGTGTGTGTGTGTGTGT
>JBBMFX010557886.1:0-16160 GCA_037832545.1 Rhabdalestes septentrionalis
GAGAGAGAGAGAGAGAGAGAGAGAGAGAGAGAGAGAGAGAGAGAGAGATAGAGAGAGAGGGAGAGAGAGAGAGAGAGTAGTTCCAAAAGTGGGAGATTTGCTTTGTCACAGCAAAGTTAGGAGCAGCAAAAATTAAGAAAAAGTTACGAAAATAAAAAGCAAGAAGCTCAGAAATGAGCAGAGCTGCAGTAACAGCATGCCAATCATTGGAGGCACCTGGAAGTTTTAACATCCCAAATGTAAGATTTAGGAGTTTCACAATCATGCCTTTAATCTAATTTTAAAGTAAAATTAAGTGGTCAGCTAAATTAGGTATTTGGTTTGTACTGTGGCACATAAACTTGTTAGGCCCTTTTGCCATTTGCTGTCATTTCAAACGTATAGAGTCTCATTACTCTTTCCCTTGGCTAGCCCATTTGGTAAAGTGTGTGCAATGCTTACTGCTGGGTTATTAGGATCTTCACTACATTAGCTATTTTGGGGCAGGTTCGCACAATGTTGGTCCTTTGTGAAAACCTTTCCCAGGCCCTTAACCTGTTGGTTATGGCGTATCTGGGTAAAGGTGGAGTGAAACCCAGTGAACTTTTGCTTTTAAACTATAAAACAGTAGAAACATGACAGATCTGTATTTAAAAGAAGCTGAAAAACTGAGCAAGTGGAGTCCATTGAGGTGCTTTTGAACATGAGGCTGTAATGGATGTACAAAAAAAAATCAGTGTACAAGGACTGGAAGAATGGGTCATAATTAAACTTTGTCTCGGGGCATCAGCTCAAAATGAAAAATCACTTTTGCTGCTATGAATTTTTGATGTTTCCTGCATGCGCGCGAGGGAAATCATATTCAAAGAGGTGAGTAACTCTACAAAAGGAGCGCTGCCAACTTTCATACTCAGTTCAATCAAGGTCACTGAGAGACAAGCACTTCAAAACTAAAAACTAGGGAAAAACCTCAACTAATTTTATAAATGTTGTGTTAGCTGGCACGTATTTAGTGACTTTGGCACGTTACTGGAGTAAACGCCCTCACGCTCAGGGCCCTGGCCTTTATCTAGACTACAAAAGGGCCCAAGTGACTCTACAATAACTGTGACGGGAAAATGGCGAGAAACTGAATGTTGTTATTTTTCTCCCCTTAAAATCTTGGGCAGCAGGGTAAGCACTCAGAGTAAATTATTCACTGATTCCAAACTGTTGCTCCTGGCTTATTCATATTTAATATTTCCTTTTGAAGTTCAGTAATTAGCTTTGCTGGCGCTGCTGTTCCTCCATCCCTCTTCCCTTCCTTCTCCTCCGCTCTGTGGCACCAGTTAATTAGAACCAAAAGAGTGGGTGATCCCGCTCCTCCTGGTTAAACCGCTGTGTGCAGCTTCAGGAAGGGGGAAAAAAAATGACAGCGACACCACAGAGGTGGCCGCAGGGTTAAAGCGGTGCAAATTTGTATCTGTGTATCTGCAGTGGAAAACGAGTGCTGCTTTAATCCGCCTGACATGCAATCATGTTGCTGAATTGCAACACATTAGCTCAGTTAGAACTGCGTTAACACTGAACCTGGGAAGCGTGAATCTATTACTGTCATTTTGTTGCACTATTAGAGTGTGATTATGATACAATTTAATTACAAGTTTTTGGTTTGTTGAGATGTTATTTCTGTGTCGATTTGTCATTATATTCTAAACCTTCCTTCCAATTGGAGGCATCATTACTGGGTGACCAATCAGGAGCAGCGAATTAAGCGAAAGGAAGGAACTTTGGTTTTAAAGAGCAAACCTACAGCGGGACACTAGAGGGCGCCTGTGAGTGAGACCAAAATGAATGGGCTCCTATGGAGATAAGGTGCAAAACTGTAATTTGTAAATAATTAATCGCTTTTATTCAGACACACTTGTTTATGCACACAGAACAAGGAAAATGTTTCAGAGCCGCAATGGTATTTTAACGCTGTTCAGTTCCAGTTACGGAAATTTCTAACAGTGGTTTGGGCCAATCAGCACTCATCACGCTAGCTGATGTACTTTAAATGCACATCTTCCCTTGTTGTGATAACTACTGTGTTCGAATTAGGTTCACATTTAGCTTTTTCCC
Source organism: Rhabdalestes septentrionalis (assembly GCA_037832545.1). NCBI lineage: Eukaryota > Metazoa > Chordata > Actinopteri > Characiformes > Alestidae > Rhabdalestes > Rhabdalestes septentrionalis. Next base: position 2,083 of record JBBMFX010557886.1, read on the forward strand.
CCAAACACGGCACACTTTTATCCCCGTCACCCGTAATTATTTTCCAGGCCAGGTAGTTTCTTTCCGCAGTATGGCCAAACTTTTATTTTTAAAAAAGCATTTTGAGAATTATTACATAGCACTAAAATAAAAATAACGTGGGCGTGAGGTTTTCCTCCTCTACCCAGTGGGGTTCCTGTACTGTACTGAGCAAGAGATAAAATGAAATCTAGGTGGATGAAGCTTTTATGCTACATGTAATATAATACAGACAGTTAATGAGCTGCTGTCAGCATTTCTCACTGCCCACCTGCTCGGATATGTCCCACATTTTGAAGCATTTTACTGCAAACAAGTGCTCCTCTCTCTTTCGTTCCCTTTTTTTAAACCACTGCCCGCCTTCACATATGGAAACTGCTGCCCTAGTGAGTAATGCTGAAAGAAAAGCTCTCTGCAGATCACTGTCCGATATACATCCCACCTCGCCAGGCTTATCTCTACTCACCCCGAGACTCATTACCCCACCAGTCACATTCAAAAGACCAGGGGTGGTATACAGTGGGGGGCCCAAAAGTCTGAGAGAAATGGTGAAAATTAATTTCATGTTAAAATTATTACATTTTTCCTCAGACACCTTATCAAACAGAGAGCAAATTAGAGCGGAATGAAACATTTCCATTAGTTTCTGAGTTTCTTAGTGTTTTCTTCTGCTTTAAGGATGTTAAACTCCACAAGTTTGTGAAGAAGCTTCTGATGATCAGGTCAGATCCACCTGAGAGCTTGACCACACACTTTAGTGAAAGGGATAATACTAAACCACACACACAGACCTTTATACTAAAAGGCCTTAACACATTCAGATTTGCTTCAGTTTAAATAGAGTGAAGGGCAGCAGTTCAGAATCTGGGAGATTTCTTCATTTTACTGATCACAGCTTTTCTATGGTTTAGGTTTTTCGCAATTACTGAAAGGTTCTATTCTTTCTGTCAAGTTTTAAATGAAAGAAACATCCCAGATTTTCACTGGGCTCTTAATCTTGCGCCCCCACTGGATGTGCTTTATCACTGGACCAAAACAGTAATGGCCCCCCAGGAACTCTTCCAACTTTCCAGCCAATTACACCCATCCCAGCAGTGCCGTAAGTAGTTCAGTATAAATCTTTGTGTAGGCCTTGTTGCTAACCCTGTGAAGCCCAGTTGGTCGGCGAGCCTACAGAAATGTGGAAGCAATTTTGGCCTATGATTAAAAAACAGCCCACTGGTAAACACACTAGGTAAGAGGGCTGTGCTTTACTTAATTGGAAACCAAATAAAACAAACGTCTGTGGTTAACTCAGTTTAACTCGTAGATTATGTTTAGATAAACAGAATCAGAGTCAGAAAACTGTACTGATCCTGCAGGAAATTACTGCCGCTACAATTACCCAGACATACAGAGGCACAGACAGTGTAAAACAGTATAAAATATAATATAAGTCAAAATAATCTCTCAGAAATACTATAATAGAGATACTAGAAATACTATAATAAACTATGCTATATTCACAAAATGCAGTGGAGAGTAAGTGGATGTAAAACCTATAGATATAAAAATAAATACAATTTACAAAACATGCTCTAGTAAGTGATATTGTTCATGATAATGCCATAAGTTTTTAGAAAATAATTGACAAATATGGCAGACACACTTATCCAAAGTGACTGTCATGTAACAGAGGTAGAGTTGGGACTCTTGTTTGTGATCCTGACCTAATCATTCAATATTGATACCTCGTCTGGGCGATGCTCATGTCTGAATGCAATCAAATCCTCACAGCAACATTCTAGCCCTCCCTGGAGAGTATCAGTGAATTATATCATCAGTCCAATCTTTACACATCTGACTTGGGTCTAATGGTTTCCCCCAAATCTGGAAGAGCAATGAGATCAGATCTTTTTATTCCAGATTGGAACGGCAGTCAAACGCTGATAGTTTATCTAAACAAACAAATCCCACCCAGCAGCCAAGCAGGTCTAATCCGATCGGAGCGCTGCGGCCTCGTTAATACAGGAAACCCAACAGCGCTCGAACAAACAGACTAAACACGTTAATAGCTCTGAACTTTTTAATACGTATGGATAGAAGGTCCATGCAGCAGGGCTTGTTCTCCGCTTGTTTGGGACAGTTTAGAGTAGAGGGGCGATGCTGAACAGCCATGGAGCAAACTGGAGAGGACAGGGATCGGGGGTCTTGGCAGCAGAGATCGGAAGCAGGAGAACAAAACAAAACCCTCCAGCGCTGGGCCAACATCACTGGAGCTCAACCAGGAATCAAACCAGCTCAGTCATAATGTTTCATAATGTTGGTAACCCCCCTTGCAGGGTTATTATTATTTATCATATGTTTTTAAAGGAACAATATCATTTTAAATAATCTACTTTACACAAAGCACTGACCCCAGATGTGTTCAGTCATTTGAGACATGTTCGGAGGCCAAACTTTGATTCTTTAGTTTGGAGCTACAAGGCTAACATTGCTAACACTGGAGGTCAATAGTCACCCAAACCTTTGCCATTAATAAAAATCACAAAGATTTATGGATGGGGTTTAAGGCAGAGTTTGACTTACTGTGAGCTGTAAAAATGAAATTAATTTCACCGTGTAGCTTTTCTTTTACACAATACAACTGGGCAGCCTTTTTACACAACAGTGTCTGTTTTCACAGATTGCAGGAGCACTGATCTATAGTCAATTAAATTTTTGTGTCTTGTAAACATGGAGGACACTAATTCAACATTAATTCTGCCTATGACTGCTTTGTTTTGTCTGAAACGGCTGCCTGTAAAGTTTGTTCCATTTTATAGCTTACAGGTGGTCACACATACGTATTTATTATGAGAACTAAGTGCTGGGTCTACTACACTAAGAACTGGACCCCATCAAAGTAGTTCAGGATCCAGATCCGTTACAAATTAAGCTCCACAGTTTGCACTACGCTAGCTTGGGGAGGGGGCTACATAAATTCCAAAACTAAAGAAGCGAACTTTAGATTCTAATCATGTCTACGCCGATTGACTCCAGTTGGGGTGGGAGTGGGAGTGCTGGGTGTTAGAAGTGGGGCTAAACTACTTCTTCAATATTACAGGCTGCAGTGCTGAACGCTGCGAGAGACAGCAGTGGAGGGACGGTCACTGACTGACGTTAATACAGACGCAGACACACATTTTCACTTTACTTTGGGAACGGTGCTAATGTGCCTGACCCTCCGATCGACTCCTAACGAGCTCACAGCGCTGAGGAGAAAGGCGAGACCACCGGACCGGCCTATAAATACCATCCGTAAAAGCTCCGCTGTCATGTCGCATTGATCCCCCAGCGTGAGAGCAACCAAACCTGAGAAGTGTCCTGCTCTCTCTCTCTCTCTCTGACACACACACACACACACACACACACACACCTGAGAGAGAGTGGGAGAGAGAGTGAGAAAGAGAGCGAGAGAGTGACAGAGAGAGACATAGAAAGACAGAGAGAAACAGAGAGAATGAGAACAGAAAGACAGAGAGAAACAGAGAGAATTAGAAGAGAAAGACAGAGAGAAACAGAGAGAATGAGAACAGAAAAACAGAGAGAATGAGTAAAGATGAAAAAGAAGCAAAAGTGAAAATAGTTAAAATAGAGTGTGGAATAGAGAAACATGTAATGAATGTAAAGAAAAGAAACAACAGACCAAGAGAGAGAAACAAGTAATGAAAGAAAGAGAGATAGAGGATAGAATGAGAAACAAAGTGAAAGGGAGAAAGAAGTACAAATAGAAAGGGAGCAAAGTGACACAGCGAGAGAGAAACAAGAAAAGAAAGAATAAAACAACAGAAGAAGACAAAGCGAGACAAAAAGAAAAACAGCAAGAAAAAGCAAAAGAATGAGACAGGAGACAGATGACAGAATGATGACAGAAAGATGAATAGAATGAAAAACAAAGATGGAAAAGAGATTCAAAGAGGGACAGTGAGAGAACAAGAGAGGGAGAGAAATTAAGACAGAGAGAGAGGGGGGAGAGAAAGAGAGAAAGATGGAGAGAAATGGAGAGAGACAGAAAGAGAGAGAGAGACAGAAAGAAAGAGAGAGATAGAGAAAGAAAGAGAGGGAGTGGGACAGAGAGAGAGACAGAGACAGAGACAGAGAAAGAGAGAGAGAGAAGGACAGAGACAGAGAGAGATTGTGAGGATTCAGGACAATGATGAAGAGGGAGAGATCAGTAAAAGTTAAATGTGTGTTTTTAGTTCAGCGGGTCGACTGATGGATAATTAAAAAGTCTTAAATAACACTGAGATAATTACGGCAGTCTGTGACGGAGCAGGTCTTCATTTCCGTGTTCTCGGAGTCTCTGGAGCGTTTGTCTGGAATGTCACTCGGCAGAGCGGAAGATCACGACGCCGAGCAGGAGCTCACAGAAACAGTTTGGAAACAAATGATCCCCTTTACACTGGAGCTCCGAGGCTGGTGTAGCTAATGAGTGAAGCTTAAACCCCACAAATTAACATCCCACTCTCCTCATACCATGGGGTCTGTGTAATCTCTAACTGACAGCGTTATCTAGAAAAGACAACACTGCTATCTATGAAATCTATCTGACAGTATTATTTTAAGTCATTATCTTGAAATCATTATCTATGCCATTGGTATCACATTTGCCAAATTTCCTGCATGATTAACTAATTCAAATGTAAATAAAAAGCATTCTGAGTGCTTTAAATGTGAAATGTTCAAGTGGTGATGAATGGAAGCAGACGTCTGCCTCTAAAACCGTATTTTATGTGAAATAATATAAAAGCGCTGCCTGATTACTGAGACGTATGTATGTATGTATGTATATGTATGTATATAAAGAAAGAAATCACGGATATCCACTTCTGAAAGGTGGATATTATAACCGCTTTCATACAACACTGTCTCATATTTAGTGGTTCAAAAGTAATTGTACAAACAATAATGAATTCATCTGTTATTTTTAAGACTTTGCAATGAACGCCCATCTAAAGTCTAGAGAAGAGACCTGGGTTTCTTCTCTTGGGTTCTTGATCTGGCCAACTCTAAATGAGTCTTTCCTTAAAAAACAACAACAGATTCCCAGAGCAGACGCCAAATATTTTCTTTTTTAGTGAAATAATGAGGGAATGAGCCGAGCAGCCAATTTTCCAGTTACTTCAGAGCCTCTAGGAATAGAGGGGATTTACTCCTACCCTCAAATTAAAGCTGAAAGTCTTTGTGTTCATATTTATTATTTAATTTAACATGGCAGAACCCTAAAATAACACCAGCTTTAACAATCTGATGGTGTGAGATTGAAAACTGCGATTTTTGTCATGTACTTGTACATGTTATGGATTCTAATGGCACTTCATGCTCTCTTGACACTGCTTAACATACTGTGTGCTGATTTAGCACAATGCTAACATACACATAGACTTTCACAGCTGTATTAGCCTGCTAGCTTCAGCAGTTAAACTAAGGAACTTCAGACAGCTCACTCCGTGTCTGATCGACTGGAATCAGAGTAAGGGGGTGTGCTAGGGGCCAGGGGGAGGTGGGAATTGGTGCTAAGTTTGATTTTCCATAAAGGTAAGTCTGAGTGACAGGAGAGACGCAAAAAACTGTATGTAGGGATATTAGCACTGAGGCCTGCGGATTCCAGGCTGTCAGGATCAAATAGACGGGACCTAGCAGGCGCTGCTAATGATATCTTCCCAGATACTACCCAGAGATCAATGCCCCCTCGGCAGGTGGCCGTACGCAGGGAGGAAGAGTCGCTTTAACAGATGGCCCGCAGTTTGTCACATCGATTGACTCCCGAAGTCTCTGGCACCGAGGCCTGGGACGAGTCCAGCAACCAACAGGGCTGAGGATCAGCTTTACTCTCACTGGCAATAATTTCATCTGCTGCACTTTCTAATAACTCTCTCTGTCTCTCTCTCTCTCTTTTCTATCTGTCTTGCAGTCTCTCTCAGAGTATCTCTCTCTATTTCTCTCTCTGTTTCTCTCTCTGGGTCATTTGCTCTTTTTCTCAGTTTCTCTCTCTGGGTCTTTCACCCTTTCTCTCTCTCTAGGTCATTCTCCCTTTCTCTCTCCGTTTCCCTCTCTCTCTGTTTGTGTGTTTGTGTTTCTCTCCCTCAGTCTTTCTCTCTCTGTCTTGCAATCTCTCTCTCTCTGTCGCTCTTATTCTCTCTCTCTCTTTTTCTCTCAGTCTCTCTCTAAGTAGTTCCCTCCCACTCGTCCTCTCTCTCACTCTGTCTGTTCATCTCTCCCTCTCAGTATCTCTCTCTCTGTCCAGTCATTCCTCTTTTCATGCAATTCAAGTGTTTTCATCTCAGTCAACAGATGAGAGTCAATTACCTCCCAATCCTACGTTTCCACAGGCAACGGACTGGAAAACACGCTGCATTGTGTTTGCAGGGAGTAAAAAACTCAGATTTATTCAGCGTGCGGAGTCGCTCAGAGCGAAAAACTCCAAAAGTTTCGCTTCTGCAACCAAACACGTGCTTTTTAAAATATTACTTCATTTTTTCTTTACAGCTCAGGGAAATAAAACCATGAAATAATTTCCGCTCGCTAATTTCTTTGAAATTTATGAAAAATATATGAGTACACAAGCCCCGCTGCTGAGAGATTAATCTCAGAGTAGAGGTTGATTGCGCGAGCAGTCACTCGCACCAGTAATCAAAACGTGACAACGTTTTAATCATACCCGCTTAGGTTCAGCCCAAAAATTTTGAAGAGGGGGAGAAAGAAAAAAAATATATCGAGATTTAGCCCTAAACTTCAATCACGGCAGAAACTTCTGCAAACAAAATCAGTGGCGAAACTTTTCCAGCCCTTCAGTATTCACATCATGCAGAAGACACAAAGAGAATATTTACTGGGGTTACATAATGGAGACACAGGCACTTATGTGTGTGTGTCAGTGTCTGTATGTGTGTGTTTGACCTTGAGTGGATTTGCAACGCTCTGTTTAAGGTGAGGGCCGCAGAAAGAGTGTGCGCCTCATCTGTGGGTATTCAGCTGGTCAGTGCGTGGTCAGAGAGGGGTTGTTGGGTCTTTGTTGCGTCTTTGGTGGCGAATCTTGCTCATTCTTCTTTGTCCTCCCTTCTCATCCCTCTCTCCTTCTCCCTCTCCCTCTTTAGCATTCCCAGAGTGGATAATGTATTCCTGGGCGCTCCCTCCGCCTCGTAGTGCCCATGGCTAAGCGCAGATCAGACGGTTAGATCTATCGGGCCTCTCCTGGCAGCGCTGGCACTCTGCCTCCCTCTGGCTCCGAGCGGCGCGCGTTATGTAAACACACTCCGCCATGGGAAGAGGGGAAGGGAAGCGCCTGGCTCATTTCCACATCAAAGCAGGCCGAGACGCGAGTCATCATAAAGGAAGAGTGGATGCGAATTGTTGTGTAGGTTAAAATTGCCGATAAAAGAGATATAGAGGTCAGTCGTCCTCATTCTTAAAGGCCTCCCCCCTTTCATTTTTTTTCTATCTTGCCCCCTTTCCCTTCCTGGGAATGTTTAGTTAACTCTAAGTGAAGAAGATGTCGAAGCAGCTTTGATTCTATTCCTCTGTGAGGCTCGTCACTTGATCTTAGCCAACCTTCAGGAAGTTTCTTCAGCACTTGACAGCTTCTCTCATTTCCCAGTCAGGCAGGCAGGCCTCCGTGACTTCACACACTCGCTCACACACATCCTCTCACACACACACACACACACCACAGGCACCTGTCTAAAAAACGCAAGAGGAAAATGAAAAATCATTCAATCAATCATGGCACTGCTTCCCTGAATATCTCTCCGAAATCGTGTTCCGGTGAGAAGCCCATTTTTAATCTCGGCGGAGAGACGATAAACAGCCGGAAAGCCCGCAGCATCCGCGAGCCAGTCTTTTGCCTGATCAGGGATGCAGACAGGATGGTCCAGGATGGCCTGTGGAAAACTGACCACTCTCATCATTCACTCAGACTCTCTCATCCATCTACAACCGAGCCCGAGGAACCACAAAGAAAACGCAATTAGAGCTAAACACACAACTCCCGTGCTGCGAATAGACGAATATGAACTCCAGGATATCCAGTGAATGGAAAAGCTTCCTCAACTGTAAAATAATTAGATTTTCTCCAAAGTAATTCAGGGTCACTTCTTTCTGTTCCTTTATAATGAGGTGCTCATACAAATTAAAAGCGTTTGCCATCATTTTCAAATGTTCTTAGTGTGGCAAAATAAGATAAACAATATGGTATATTATGGTAGCACACTTAATACAGTGCAGCTGCTAATATTTTATTAATATAATGGTTTAAATCTAAGGGTTTGTATGCGAGACCTCAATTCCTCACACTTATAATTATAGAAGATTACTACCTTCATGATAGATAAGTGAATAATTCATAGCGGATACCGAATGACTCAAAATAGATTAATAATTAAATGATAGTGAAAAACTGAACATAATGACACTGAATAACTCACGTAATGGGTAAATAACACTAAAATCTGTACTGAATCATTTATAGTAAAATCTGAATATTTTACAGTAGTCACTGAATGATTCAATACAATATTACATATTAGATTGAATAAAAAATATGATGTTCTGCATGAAATTTCTCATCTGTATATGAGAGTCAGAGCCCCACAGTAATGGAGCGCCTTTATTATTAATTCTGGTCATTCAATTAACTCCAGAATTAAGACATTTACTTTTCTTGCTTTGTGCTGCTTTGTGAATACTTATGAATTCAGTACTTCACTCCTTTGCTTGGTGAGTTCAACCAATCAGAATGGCTCTCCTTAATTAAAAATGATACCAAATCTAGAGGCCACTTCTAAACTCTAATATATACAGCTCTTTCACCATCTGCTTAAAAGGCCTTTGCCTCTGAACAGACTGTCCACAATCTATATCTCCCTTCAAATTCAACACATAAAAAATCTAATATAATAAAAGTGCAAGGCTAATTTTGCCAGGTTGCTAGGTCTGCTGGGAGCAATTCTGCTAATCCAATGTAATGTCAGTATATTTTGGCTTTTGTATATCAGTATGATTTTAAAGTTTACTGTAAATAAGGATTAACAAGTGTGAAAAGTGTGTGTGATTTGGGAGTAACTGCCACTGAAGTGAAAACAACATGTAAACTGCTGCAACATGTAAAATGCATGGAAAATTTGAATTATTTTTATTACAGAGATGCCAATAGAAACATGAACCAACGTGAGAAAAATATAAATTTTACAGGTCTATTATAGCCTATAATTTTCTTTAACGCAGAAATTTTTTAACCCATGCTAATCTCTGATACAGTGTTAGCCTAGCAAGTGTCAACTCTGTCCCCGTTTAAAGTCAGCTCTAATTTAAAATCCAGAACTATGATGCAGGTAAAATACTGCAGGAAAGATGTTCCATACTTTGTACTCTTCCAAACGAGTGATGTTCCACTGGCAGTTCTTTAGTCTGGTTGCACTTCATGAGTGGATTTCAGCCCCAACAGCTGGACCTTTTCAAGCAGTGATGATGAACCACATTCATGAATTCCTCTGACTGCTTTAATCAGTTCCAGAACCTCTTGGAAACTTTCTCTGACTTCATTAATAACAGCAATCAACAGTCATTCCAAAGGAGATTTTTTTTTGGCTTATTTCAAAATACAAGACTCGTGTAAGAAGACTGGGGATGTAGAAATTCATTCAATAACTCATGAATCATATTATACCTATTTTAAATATAATAAGATTTAGAGTAACACAAAACATCGGAAAAACACTAACCAGAAGCTCTTGAATGTGATCAAAACAAAACCTGCCCCAGGCTAAAGCCCTAGCAACAAGCTAAAATATGTTAGTTAGAAGTGACACTCTACCCTGGAGCCCTTAAAATAATTGTTTTGGAAGTCTAAGAAACTGTCCTCTCTCTGGGTGGGGGGGTAAGTTGGTCCTCCCTCTCCCCCATCACTCAGTATAACTGTCCTCTCTCTCCCTGGGGGGTAAGGTGGTCCTCCCTCTCCCCATCATTCAGTATAACTGTCCTCTCTCTCTCTGAGGGGGAAGGGTGGTCCTCCCTCTCCCCATCATTCAGTATAACTGTCCTCTCTCTCTATGGGGGGGGGGGGGGTGGGAGAATGTGACCGAGTATGACAGGCAACTGGAGGAATGGGTGTAATTGATGACATGCCCACCAAGGTCAGCGAGTCTACATTGCGGTGCTACAGAAATCTTTATAGTCCTACTATAGTCTACCAAACCACCACTGTTACTGAATCACTCCACGAATCAAGATCCTGAATCCCTAGTGGTTTTTCGTGCAGCTCTAGCACTTTGTAATGTTGGGCTTCTAGGCTGTGCCATGTTGGACTGATTATCGTAGCACAATTCTTTAAAAATTGCAACAGAATTGTGAAAATATTGTGTCATGGGGTCTCTAAGGATTACCCCCACCCAGCGAGAAGCCTCTTTCAGATTAGGGCTCCGTTCTTTCTCCCGCTCTTCTCCAGCTCCTTCCCTTCTCCGCTTGTGGCACAGCAATTCACCTGGGGCCAATTAGAGTTACCTTGGGTATCAGCTCCGTCCCAGAGCATCGCGCTCACTCCCTCACCTGACAGGACCATCAAAAACAACGCGGAACGCAACAGGACTGCAACATTCGCCCCACACTTCCAACGGCAACCCTGCTGGCTCTCCATTTGGGCTGTGAAGATTGAAGCTGCAGTACCAGGTGAGGTAATTTGAGATTTCTGCCTGCGGTTGTGTGCCGGAAACTCTCAGAAAAATCAACAGCAGCTCTCAAGTCCCCCCGCCCCTCACGTTCCGCCGGCAGACGCTCTACTTGGGCATTGTTTTTGACAAAACAAAAAGGTGCCTCTCGTGTTAATGGAGAATGAATAGATTCATTGTGGTGTAATTAGGCCTTAGGGCAGCAGTGCCTCAGAGGATGCTTGAAAGCAGAGTAAGCCAAATTAGACTAATCTGCATCATGAAGAAGACTGCTTGAATATGGAAAAAAAACCCTCTGAGCATCTTCTCTTTGGAATACATGCATGGCTTCTTAGGGGGATTAGCATGCAGCCATGTACGACATGCAAACTACACCACTCAGGATCTTCACACAGTTATATTTGTCAAGATTAGTGAAGTTGATGGAATTCCTGGGAGGTTTTACTATTGAAATCCTCAGGGAATGCTTGACAACAGAAACAAAACACTAGAAATACAAACAAGAATATCCTCGCTGACAGTAGTGTGTGTTTCACTACACTGTGTTCCACAGGTTGAATTTTAACCCCATTTTTATGATGACTGCTGCCATGTGGTGGGATGCAATATATTTATTTATTAGTAGTAATGTTTTGTTTGTCTCATATTTTGCTGGCACTGCTTAATAAAAATTTAAAATGATTCAGACTTCCCTACTTGCCCTGAATCCTCCCTTCAAGACCATCTCACCTATTGGAAGAAAATAATAACTAAACCCATTTAAATTGATATTCCTCATCAGGTAAGACAACACACTAAAGGTTCTTGGTTCCCTTACAAATGACTGCAGTGAGGCGTTTAAGGAGGTCACAAAGCTCTGAGATCAGATGACGAAACTAATTGATATTGAGAGCCCCAATGGAGCTCATTAGCTTCACTGAAAAAGTGTAGCATACCTCTGTCACTATTGCTCACTGGAGCTCAATGTGTTATCCCCCTACTGCTGTACACACTTTGTTCTAATTAACATACCGCGTCAAAAGTCCCTCACATAATAATGCAGCATGCTCCAGCAAACACCAATATTTACCAGTAAAAATACTTTCCGCAACAACCACCAATACTCCCCAGGAAACACAATCATTCTATACCAGGCACCAGCATTCTCATCCAAACATCACCATTTACCAGTAAAAACAAAAATTACAACCACTAAGCAACAACCAATACCTCCCAGTGAAGACACTCCAACAAAGACCAGTATCCTCTATCACACACCAGCACATTCCAGTAAACACCAGTATTCTCCACCAAACATCAACATTTCCAAAACATTTCTAGCCTTCACCAAACACCAATAATCTCCACTAAACACCAGCATTCTTAATCCAACACCAATATTTATCAATACAATACAAAATAGTTCTACCATTCACCACCAAACACCACTATTCACCACTAACCCCAACCAATCACCACTAAACACCACTATTCTCCACTAACCCCAAACAATCACCACCAAACACCACTATTATCCACTAATCCCAACCATTCACCACAAAAAAACACTATTCTTCACTAATCCCAACCGTTCACCACCAAACACCAATATTCTCCACTAATCCCAACCGTTCACCACAAAACACCAATATTCTCCACTAATCCCAACCGTTTACCACCAAGCAACAATATTCTCCACTAATCCCAACCGTTCACCACCAAACACCACTATTCTCCACTAATCCCAACCGTTCACCACCAAGCCCCAATATTCTCCACTAATCCCAACCGTTCACCACCAAGCCCCAATATTCTCCACTAATCCCAACCGTTCACCACCAAGCCCCAATATTCTCCACTAATCCCAACCGTTCACCACCAAACAACACTATTCAGATTCAGAATTAGAATCATGTTTATATATAAAAGGAATACAAGGTCGATTGTGTCTCTCAGGCTCAACCATAAAAACCACAACAATATAAACAATCTAAATATGTATTCTACGCCCAACCATTCTCCACCAAACACCTACATTTATTTTTAAAAATATACATTCCTAATGTTTAAGCACAAAGGCAAATACTCCCCAGTGTACACAATCATTCTTCACCAAATATCAACATTTACCAATAAAACTCATCACAAATCTGTGGAGTCCCTATGGAATCAGATTTGTGACAAAATTTCAAAACAAAACTTTGCTAATATCAAACCAAAATTTGTTCAAAACTCTCCTACTGTCAAACAAAATGTATTCAAAATTCATTCTCACCTGTGAGACTTTGAAAAGCCAGCAGCCAAACTGAAAAACTCGCACCCTTTTACGTTTTGGCTGCGTGAAGATTCTATTTCAGTTATATACATCTTTTTCTATACAATTAAGAAAAACCTCAGGCACTTTCCCTCTGAACTGTTTTTCCTTATTTGTGTGTTCATCTCTGACAGTGTTCTCTCTTGACAGGGTTTGGTAACTTAGTGTAACCAAACCCTTAGTGTTGCTTTACAGATATAAAGGACAGATGTAGACTTCTTAAGAATTAAATTTACACCAACCAACAAAAACACCAACATTTTCAACCAATCACCCACATCAAAACTAACAACCTACTGCTGAACACTTTCTGTGGGCACATGGTCAACAGGTCTGCATGGTTTTTATATGTTAAAACAAATTATTTGCACACTGCTGCAAGTTTTAGTTACATAATTCATCTCCACCTCGCTAAACCAAGTTAAAACAAAGATATTCTTCAAGGTATTTTAGCACATTTTTTCCCACTGAATATTAAAGTGGCCCTTAATGTTTCCATCTTGCTTTGTACACACAGGAAGATCATTATAATGAATTAGTTTATTTAAGAGCTCGAGAAAATCTCCATCATTCAGGAGAATAAGGTCACGTCCAATTTGAATAAGAAAAAAAGCATCAGCTTCCAATACATATCAAGCAGCTGAGCTGAAAATGTGTAATTAATTTTCCACGCTTAAGTGATTCCGTGATAGCTCTCAGTAAATATTTAAATTAATTACACCGGATCAGCAGCATGTGTACGGATCAGATACTGAACAAATATTTCCCTCCTTTAACTGATTGTGGTGGTGCGAGACTGGAGTGTGTTGTGTAACGGCTCCTGTGGAGGATCGCTGGAGTGAAGATTAACATTTATCACACTCTCCTTAAACACGCACGCTTTTAACACGTCATTGCTGATCATTTACACACTGAAAACCTCCGCAGAGTCACAGCAGACAGACAGTAAACACCTGAGAGAGAGAGAGAGAGACAGAGAGAGAGAGAGAGAGAGAGAGAGGGAGAGAGAGAGAGAGAGAGAGAGATAGATAAAGAGAACGAGAGAGAGAGACAGAGAGAGAGTGAGAGAGAGAGAGAAAGAGAAC
>JBBMFX010557920.1:0-16157 GCA_037832545.1 Rhabdalestes septentrionalis
CCCCCTCACCCCCACCCCTTTGATGTGTTTATATGCTTTGTGCTGAGGTGTTTTTTTCTCTGTTCTCAAACTGCCCTATGAAGAACAGTCTGAGAGGAGCTGTTTTTATTATCTCCTCTGCCCTTCCCTCAGGTTTTACATTTCTCTTACTTCCATGCTCCTCTTGTGAGACATATCTATCCCCCTAAATGTGTTGTCTATGGTCGAAGAGGTTCTCCAACAATTTCCTACGGTATAAATAAAGTATTCTGATTCTGATTCTAATTTTTGTTTATCATTATTATTCAAATGTGGTATGTTGTATTGTTATTATGAGTTACATTCCATCCTTACTGTTTCTGTCATAATACTTAATATATTGCCATGTAATTTCTGTATATCTTGCCAACCTTTAATAATTAAAAATATATTCATTTATTTATTTACTTATTCAAATTCCATTTTTATATTGAAATAATTGTTGTCCCTGTGTGATATTTCGTGTAAGTGTTTATTTACAATATAAATTAAACGCTTTATTATCCTGAGCATATTTCTTTGGTTACAATAGAAGCACCTAGAATTTAACAGCAACTTAGCAACCACATAAAATCGGCATATGCCACTGGCCTGTTCTTATTGTATCATCATATGCAGTCAAAATAGATTCATGTTATAAAATTTTAATATTACACTGGCATATTACACACCAAGGTGTCATATTCCCCATATTCCACCTAAAAGTGGCACATACCAGTGAAATATTCTCAAAATATAGCCATATGTAGAAAAAATATTTCAGTATTTTAAAACCATTGCATTCCACTGCCATATTCCACTTAAAATCGGTATATTCCACTGGCACATTCTTAGAAAATAGGTCCATGTTATGAAATCTTCATATTCCAGTGGCATATCCACTCAAAAGACATCATATGTCACTGGCAGATTCCACCTAAAAGTGGCATATTCTCAAAATATATAGCCATATGAAAAATTGTTCAGTATTGTAAAACCATTGTATTCCAGTGGCCTATTCTACTTAGCTAGCATATGTCACTGGCACATTCTTATTATATAGTCACATGCAGCCAATATATAGATTAATTTTATAAAATCATCATATTCCAGTGGCATATTCCACGGCAATGTGTCATATGCCAGTGGCATATTCCACCTAATTCATGAAATTTTGTTAAAGTTAATATTTCAATGGCATATTCCACTCCAAGGTGTCATATGCCAGTGGCATATTCTCACTATATAGTCATATATAGATTAAATAATTCAGTATTGTAAACCCATTGTATTCCACCGGCATATTCCACTAAAATCAGTATATGCCCCTGGGACATTCTTATTTTATTGTAATATGCAACAAAAATAGCCTCATGTTACAAAATCATCACATAAATGTGGCATATGCCAGTAGTATATTCCCTTTATATAGCTATAAATAAAAAATAGTTCAGTATTGTAAAACCATTGTATTCCAACGGCATCTTTTAAAATCATTTAAAATTGGTAGATGCCATTGGCATATTCTTAGAAAACAGGCCCATATTATGAAATCTTCATATTCCAGTGGCATATTTCACTCCAAGGAGTCATATGCCACTGGCATATTCCACCTAAAAGTGCCACATGCCATTGAAATATTCTCATTATATAGCCATATGTAGAAAAAACAGTTCAGTATTATAAAGCCATTGCACTCCAGTGGCATATTCCACTTAAAATCAGTATATGCCACCAGCATATTTATAGATAACAGGCCCATATTAAGAAATCTTCATATTTCATTGCCATATTTCACTCCAAGGAGTCATTTGCACTTGCATATTCCACCTAAAGTGGCATATCCCAGTAGCATATTGTCATTATATAGCTATAAGTAGAAAAAAACATCCCTGTACATCCCTATGCTCAGAAAATAGTTCAGTATTGTAAACCCATTGCATTCCAGTGATATTTTCCAATTAAAACCAGTAGATATTCTTGAGAATGGCTTCACATTATGAAATCGTTGTATTCCAGTTGCTTTTAATCTGCGTATGGCAGTGGCACATTCCACTTTTAATTGGCGTATGCCAGTGGCACATAACGGCAAATTCCTGTCCTACGAAGCACATTCCAGTGGCACGTAAACGTCATATCCGGAGCTGCAACTGCAGCAGCAACACGTAAAATCACAGGACAGTAAATGTTTCTACCCCTTCTCCCCCCACTTACCCACAAAACACTTATGATTCACTGACCTGGACACTGCATGACCACGGACACCTCTTTCACCTCGTGCAGGGTCAGGTTGAGCTCGCGCCAGCTGAACAGTGGTCTCGGTTCTGCCGGGCTTGTGCATTCCACGAACCTCCGGATCTGCTCGTCGTCCAGTGTCACGTCCCAAATTTTGACGTCCGTGATGTTGCCAACAAACGGCTCTGTGAAGTTGCCTCCGAACGTGTCCTGGTCCTGTCCCAGAATGAAGATCCCGCTGCCGTGAATGTCCCGGGCGGACTCGCGCACCACAGCCCAGTCCCCCCTCTCCCCGTCCACGTACACCGCCCAGAACCCGTCACTCTTGCGCCATGTGACGCATACATGGTGCCAACGTGCGTCATTTGGGATTGAGGCCCGGTACGCGTGGTGATTTCCTTGCACGATCAGAGCCAGCAGCACGCGCATCTTCGCCTCATTGGGGCGCGCGCGCAGCTGGAACTCGTTGGTGAGCTCTCGTGTCGCGTACGAGAAGAGCGCTGACACTGTCCCGTGACGAGCATCAAACTGGACACGCGCGCACACGCTCACTGCTGCTAGCGACGGGAAAGAGGCGCGCGCCCGAGCATGACCGTCCCCAGACTCTCCGGAGAAAGACAAAGTAGAGAGGACCATACCTGAGTGGGAGAGAAAGAGAGAGAAACCGGACACGATAACACTTAGAACACTACAGACACAAAACTACTCCAGCCACAGGAACACACCACCACAACGCAAAATACAGTGCTATGTATCTCTTAAGCGAAAGAGCATTGCAGCATTGTAGCACAGGGACTGAACGCAAACAAAGAACATTATTAATAATTATTATTAATAATAATATTAATAATAATAATAATAATAATAATAATAATAATCTTTTCACTATTATCTGTGGTATACTTACTGAGATTATTAGTAATTAATATTGCAACAGAATTATCATTGGCAGTACTGACACTGACACCTAATTCTAGTTCCTACCTCTCCTTAAATCTGCTGCAGTTTTTCATTATTATTATATGTATCTATTCATGCTGCTTCATTTTTAAAAATTTAATTGTATTTTAAATGTACATTTTTGTTATATCTTTTAATGTTTCATTCATTTCATTTTAATGCTTTGGCAATATTGTACATGTTCAGAGAGAGAGAGAGAGAGAGAGAGAGAGAGAGACAGAGAGAGAGAGAGAGAGAGAGAGAGAGAGAGAGAGAGAGAGAGAGAGAAAGAGAGAGAGAGAGACATATACACACAAAGCCCTGTCGGTCTCCTGGTTCAAACGATTATGTAAAAAGCTGTAGTTTATTTTTTATGTATTTATTTAACTTAAATGTAAACAGTATTACTACTCCTATTATTTGCAAATGTATTTGTTTATGCTTTTTCATTTTACTTTTCTTAAATTATTTTATCTTATTTCCTTATTTTTTACTGTTTGTGCAATACTTCTTGTACAACATGTGCAATTGTTTGTGGTTTTGGTACAACACGGATGAAAGATGAATGTGAGCAGTGAGCAATCATAATTCCTTTTAAAGGTTTATCTATATAAATATATTCACATACACACACACATGTCGGCCTGCTACTTCACTTCACAATTTTGCGCTGTTTCCACAGTGTGCTGGGGTGTGTTCACTCATGGCAGAATGGTCACTTTACACTTCACTTGTATTATTTTTATAGTTTAATTTTTAGATTAATTTTTTTGTTGTATAGCTGTAATTCTGCAGTAGCAATGCAAATTTCACACTTGTGGGATTACTAAAGCTCTTATCTTTTGTTAAATCTTTTATTATTTCATTTCAATGCTTAGGAAATACCGTACATGCCCACAGCCATGCCATAAAAGCTCACACAATTAATGCGAATTGAACTGAGAGAGACAGAGAAATGTAGAGAGTGAGAGACAGAAAGACAGAGAGAACATTTTTCACAGGGGGATTGAATGGAACCAGGTGTCTGAAGCCTCTAAAACTCCCACTTTTACATTTATTGCATTAAAATATACTATTTGAGACACTGTTTTACAATAATTTAGAAATGGTGCCCTAAAATTAAGGTTTAAATTTAGTTCTTAAGAAAGTAATTTTGTCCACAGTGGTGGTGGTGATTAGAATTAGGCAGAGTGAACTCTGAATTAATTTAGGTTCTGTAATCATTCAGGCATATGTTCCTATTTCTTCTTTTCTCAGAAGAAAATCTGGCTTTGTCATCCCCGCACACAAGAAAAAAGTCCTGGCTGATCTCATTCATGGTTCCCTGCTTGTGTAATGAGCTGCCAAATGTGACCAGAGCAGCAGAATCCCTCTCAGAATCTTTAGGAACCTCCTAAAGACAGAGGGGTCCTCCTTTCCAGCTATCTACCTTAAATGACACTTGCCCTTCCATCTGAATAAACTCACATCGTCTTGCATTAAACCCTACATAAATATTTTAGCACTCAGATCTCTTCACTGTTCTCACACTGTCTCAGCTGTGTGGAATCTGAAGCCTCTAAAAGCTCAGTCACTGACAGTTATTGAATGAAATACACAGCGAGAGACACTTTTGCACAATAATTTTCAAATATTGGCCTAAAATTCTTAGGTTCCAGGGATCCATGCAGGGTGTTGTGAGGTAAAGCTGAACCCTTATTTTGTTAAAATTTTCCACTGTTTTACCATTATCGACATCACATAGGAACACTCAAAACATATTTATTCTCAATGGTGGGTTTGACTTGTAAATAAAATGGCTATAGTTATATTATGGATATCATAAACCTTTGGTTCAATTTACCCCAACTGTTTACAGTAACCTAAGTAACCTAAATGTGTACGTTTCCTTACAATTATTCATTTAACACCAAACCCACCCTGAAAGACCTTGCTTTCATCTCAGCTATTGAAATATGATTTTTTTTCTATTAAGTTAAAAAGAAACAGGTAAGAAAACCACCCTTAGACCAGGTTTACTTAATTTTTTTGGAGGTGGGACAAAGCCATCATTGATCGTCTGTCTTTACTAGAGACACCTAAACATTGACAAGCAGAAATTTGGCATGTTTGTTCGAACCTCCAGTGTTTCAGCAACAGGGCTTGAGTTATTGGTCACAGGGATGTTTACTTCCACTCACTGGGTTTGGAAAAGGTCTGCATAGACGTTGAGCCAAGTCTGTTGCTGTTCCTGACCCAAATGGGATCCTGCAAGCGTGCCTGGCTGAGTAACTGCCTCATTCCCTCCTCATCTTCCTGTTGGCCCAGAACAGTGAGGGAGCTTAAGCGGCTCTGACAGTAATGCCAGGCCTGCGAGAAGCTGCAGGATGTGTTCATGAGCTGCAATACTGTGTGTGAGGTAAGAAACACATGGGTCTGGTCCTCAGAACCTGCAATGGGAGAAGATTGGATGCTTTATACTGAAAATCCATATTTAAACAACAGAACTGCTACTTTAGGGCTCAATCATTCAGATACATAACTACATTAATCAAGCAAAAAATGTTACCTGATTACCTAAAATTATGTTAAGTGGCTCCTTATGCTAAATAGCTGCCAAGTTACTTGACTGATTAACACTTGTAATGCTTATTTGAATGTTTGTTTATACATGTTTCAACATATTTTATTACTTAATAATAATAATAATAATAATAATAATAATAATAATAATAATAATAATAATAATAATAATAATACATCTTTATTTGTATAGCACCTTTCTTACAATAGAATGCAGGCCAAATTGCTTTTCAATCAATAAAACAAATCCTTAAATCCAAAACAAGAAAATACCTAAAAGATTCAGGAAAAAAAAACAAATTAAAATAATAATCAGAAGAGTGGGCATAAAATACAATAGAATACAAAATCCAAAATAAAAAAGCAAATAAATAAATACAATGACCAGGACACCAACAAAAAATAGAATAAATGTTAAGCATTAAAAGCCAGGGTGAAAGGATGCATTTTTAAAAGGTTTTTAAATCTTGGCTATGAATCAGCCCTCTAATTATTCTTGGTAATTTGTTCCACACTCTACGTGATCTGATTCCCTTGCTTTCATCAGTGTTCTAGCTGCTACATTCTGAAAGCCTTTTAACTTACTGATGGTGTTATTAGCTAGACCAGCAAAAAGGAAATTACTGTGTGAGCCAATGGTTCTCAACATTAAGGCCCACCTATCTATCACAGCATGTTGCCAAGGCCCACTTGGCCACAATAGATAATCTTATATAACCAATTGTGGGCCAATGGCCTGCCTCCATTTTAGATTCGTGGCTCAATCAAAAACCTTCGCAGCCCATCAGTGGTCCCCAGTGATTGAGAAACCTGGATCAAGATGACTGGTAATGAAAGATTGCATCAAATTCTCTGCGTTTTTAACAGTTAAAAAGAATGTTCCTGGGATGATAAGCCGTCTTTGTCACATATTGAATATTACTTTTAAAGTTCAAATCAGAGACGAAAATTAAACCAAGGTTACGCACAGATAATTTATTTTGTATTAGTAGACTCTAATTCCAGATGAGCTGAAAAAAATTCTCAGTCTTTTCTTCATTGACTTCTATAAACATTGTACATCTACTCATTTATCGCTAACATACATACTTAAGTTATAAATTAAATCAGGAGCATTAGGTTCTCCAGAAACATATAATTGTGTATCATCTGCATAACAATGAAAGTCAACATTATATTTCCCAAAAATCTTTCCTAGAGGCAACATATAGATAGAGAAATGTGAGGGGCCAAGAATACTACCCTGAGGAATTCCACAAACAAATGAAACAGAAGATGATAAAAAGTCATCTAGTTTTGATCAAGAAAAGATTTAAACCAGTTTAAAAGTGATCCAGTGAAGCCTATTGTTTCGAGATGATGTAGAAGTATGTCATGGTCGTTAATGTAAAATCTAGTAGAATAAGAATTGATACCTTATTTTAATCTGTGATAATTAGATCATTTACAACTTTTAATAAAGTAGTCTCCATGCTATGATGAGCTGAAAAGTTTTGAATATCCTATTGTTATAAAGAAAATCTTTTCATTTTTCTAAAAACATTTCTACAAATATCACTCATAAAATGAAGACTTGAGATTGGTCTAAAAGTATTATCCAATATGGGCTTTTTGAATCGAGGCTTCAACTCAGCAAATTTCAATTAATCACAGAATACTCCCATTAATTGTAATGTATAGATGATGTACAGAGTCCATGCTGGAAAAAACCTTGAAAGTTTGTTTGAATAAAAAGGTAGGAATGGGGACATGACAGTTTAAATTTGGTAACAATACTTTCGAAACACTTCCCTGTCAGAGATTAATATTTAATTGATTGGATTTATGGAGGCTTGAATGCTGGTTATTTTATTTCTAAAATACTGAGCAAATTTTAGGAGATGCTTACACTGGACCAGGTGCATGAGTGAGTAAAGTGTGTGGTGATTGGGGGCAGCCAGAGTAGGCACTACACGGACTTTGGCTGCCAGGCACCTTGTCCACCTGTCAGTTATGAGGAGTCATGAGGAGTCGTAAGTGTCTGCGTTGTGTGATTGGCTGGATGTATGTGTCTGTGTGTATTTCTACACAGTCGATCCATGTCTTCCTTTGTATGGACACCAACCTTCTAGTCTTGTGGCTGTTTAGATGCAGGACGATCTGGTCGTACTTTCATCCCTGGGTCAAAGCAAAGCATCACTCTGGAGCGTGAGTTCTCCCTGTTTCAAAGAGACTAACTTTCTGTGCATTCATAGAGTGAAGGGTCCACTCCAGAGGCACCTGAGGAAAAGCGGGCTCCACAGCACGCATCTGTGATACACTGGCAGGGCTGGCAAGCCACAGCCCATTGTAGAATTGTTTCGAGTTTTGTAATAGTGCGGTGAATGTGCACTTGAACTTTGAGTTGTGAGAATGCACGGAGAGTGCGTAAGAACCTTTATCTGTTTTCAAAAATAAAAGAACTGTCAATACTTGAATCTGCTGGATTTGAGCGTCCTTTCCCGGTGACCCTAGGCCCAACAGATGTCCAAACCCATCAACCCCATGGACGTGGCAGATGTACCAATGCCCCCGACGGAGATCCCCTCATGCACCAGGTGGCGACCCACCAGACAACACCCAAACAACTGAACACGGTGGTGGGCCAGCTGGTGGACGCCGTGCATACAACCTGCTTGAGCATGAGGGCCCAAAATCACTCCTCTCTGCAGGAGAGGTATGAAGGTGACCCAGCCACATGTCGCAGTTTTTTTTTAAGTTGTGACCTGTATTTTTCAGATTTCCCGGAGATCATACCAGAGCAAAGACTGTCCTTTTTGACACAGCAACGGACAGGACGAGCACTGGAGTGGGCCACTGCCGTTTGGACAGCAGAGGGTAATCAAGTACCAGCATACGAGACCTTCAGAGCCAAGTTCATGGCTGTGTTTGACTTTCCAGTATCATTAGGCTGCTAAATTTAAAGCTCGGCACGGACTCAGCCGCTGATTATTCCATCCGGTTTAGGTTCCTAGATGCTGAGAGTGGCTGGAATGATCTGGCACTCCAAGCAGTGTATAAAAGAGTTCTCAACTCTGAGTTACAGGTCGAATTGGCATGTCGGGATGAAGGAATGTCCTTGGGCCAGCTGATCACACTTAGCATACGTTTACATCAGCACAAGAAAGCCCAACAGCCCAAGCCCAGCTCCGTAGGTAACAGCAGCGCCAGCCATCCTGTCTGCTCGTCCAACGCTCTGCCAGAGGCTCCGGAACCCGAGCCTATGGAGATTGGTTCTCAGCAGCTTTCAGTACAGGAACGATGAAGGAGGATGCTCAAGGTCTGTTTTTGTACTGTGGGGAAAAGTGGCATGGGCCCCCTGCTCATAAAGGGCAAGTTTGACTCTTTAACCATTTCTGCCATGAAGCATTATCAATTTAAGATTTCAGTTTCTGTGTGTACTAATTATCGATTTGTGTGTCTCTCCTTTAGTAGATTCCGGATCGGCTGGGATCTTCGTGTCTTTTAGGCTCTCAGTGAAGAGATAAAGTGATACTGTCCAGGTGTGCGCTCTAGATGGAAGTTTGTTAGGGGGAAAAATGGTGCAGTAGAAAACAGCGGTTACGGATAGCCCCGGAGCATGAGGAGAGATTGAGTTTCTATTAGGGGTGTGCAGAGTGGCTGCTATTTGTATCTGGATTTGTATTTGTTAAAAGGGAAAATTATTCGTATTACTCTTTGTATTTGTATTCGAATAAAGTACATAAATTCATCCGCTGCACCCCGAATCTACTAGTGAAATTGCGTGTGTGACAGGGGGTGAGTGTGGAAGCGGTGTATCTACTCCCGAACGCAAGGGGGTACCGGGGGGAGTGGAGGTTTTACTCCCGAACGCGAGGGCATACCTGGGGAAGCGGAGGTTTACCTCCCGAAAACGCGAGTGTACCGAGGGGAGCGGAGGTTCTACTCCCGAACGCGATGGTGTACCGAGTGACGGAGGTTCTAATCCCGAATGCGATGGCGTACCAGGGGCCGGAGTTTCTACTCCCGAAAGCGAGTGTATACCGAGGGGGGGGAGGTTCTACTCCCGAACATGAGGGCATAACGGGAAGGCGGAGTATCTTCTCTCAAATGCGAGGCTGTTCCTGGGGGAGGCGGTGTTTGTACCCTGGACTGCGAGCATGTGACCGGGGCGGGGGCTGGGTTTAAGTATTGGTCCGAATACAATATTCGTAAAAACACGTTATTTGTGCCTTTCCGAATACTGTAGTTGTATTCGGCTCCACCCCTAGTTTCTTTGTAAACACCAAAACCCCGTTATAGATTGGGATGAGGCAAGGGTTTTGGAATGGGGGCCTCAGTGTGGTAAACATACAGCCAAGGTTGTGGCGACCACATCAGTACAGAGCCCAAATGCGAGGCCTCTGTGGAGATTCCCTCGCCCTATCGCAATCTACGGGAGGTATTTAGCACATACAAACCACATGTCTCCCTCCACACCGACCGTGGGATTGTCGAATTGACCACCTTCACGCACTCTCCGAGTAGGAGACACGGGCTATGGAAGAGTACATTAAGGAGGTGCTCCGGCAGGGGTACATTCGGCGATCCCATTCGCCCACATCGGCCAGCTTCTTTTTTATTGAGAAGAAGGATGGGTGTTATGACCTTGTACTGACTATTGTGTGCTTAACACGGTCACTGTAAAATATTCACACACACACCCCTCATCCCTCCGGCCATAGAGCAGCTCTGGGGAGCTTACATTTTTACTAAGTTCTGCTCAACGGTTGCTATTTTGAGGTTTTTAAGCTCAATAAATGATACTCGACAACTTAAAGTGATTATTAAATGAAATCATATCTTATTTTAGCAACATTTACGGGTGTCTACTGCTCTTGCTGCTGCTGTCTGATTGGCTTTACTCCAGTGCTCGGGTGTTTAAGATGCGTATCCACAGGGTGTGTGTGTGGTCCCTGGGTTTTTTATCTATTGTTCACCACCCGATGACAGCTCTGCTGCAGTATTACGCTTCTACCTGTCTGTCCCTCCACCTGTGGTTCTTCACCTCCATCCAGACATCACTCTCAAGCCCTGTCTTTCCTTGACTGACTGAAACGTGGCAACAGCCTAATAACTTTGTTTCGCTTAATGACTCCACTCCACCTGAGTTTGTTTACATCTGTTACCCTGGCAACCCGGGGAGGGTTGGAGGTCTCACGATAATTCACCAGAAGCAGAGGAAAGTCCTCCCTGTCTCAGCCCCACTCTTCCACTCATTTGAATACACTGCAATACAGCTCACTGGATCTACTGCCATTATCATACGTACTGTCTGTTGGCCACCTAAGCCAAACAAGGAATTTTTAAACAGCTTTTCTGCTCTTCTCACTCACTTTTCTGTACTCACTCCAAATATGATAATTGTCAGCGATTTCAATATCCACATGGACAATGACACCAACCCTTTTCCCAGAGATTTTACTTCCTGCTTGGACTGTTTTGGAATTCAACAACAGATCAAATTTCCTATGCATTCTAAAGGGCATATCTTGGACTTGGTCTACTGCTCGGGCGTCACCCCCACCCACTGCAAAGCCACTATTTTTCCACAATCTGAACACATGTTTATTTATATTAATGTTAATGTATCAGGTTAAAAAATCTGCACATATATATTTTGCAAATATTTCATTTAGGAAAATTAGTAATATTAACCCTGATGTTTTCTCATCTGCTATAAATAACCTTCCATCCTTCCACAGCTCCTCAACCCCTGAAGAACTTGTTTCACATTATAATGACAACCTCCATAATCTTTTAAACACAATTGCTCCACTCAAACACCGATCTGTCTCATTTTTCCACACAGCACCATGGTTTACTCCCAATATGCGCCATCTCAAAGCAAAAGGATGGCAACGGGAACGTCTCTACAAGAAAACTGGACTCACCATACACAAAGAAATGTATAGCGATCATATTTTGCTTTATAAGGACAGCATAGTTTCAGCCAAATCCACATACTTCTCTGGTCTAATCAGATCTAGTGAAGGGATCTCCAAATCTCTCTTTACTTTCTTCTAAACCATCCACCTGTCAGCTTGACCCCCTCCCCACAGTGTTAGTTAAAGCTTGTCTCCCCTCATTGGCTCCTCTCATAACCAGTTTTATTCACTTTTCCCTTAACACTGGAATTGTTCCTTCATCTATGAAATCTGCTTTTGTTACTCCATTTCTCAAAAAGCCTGGTACAGATCCCAATAACTTGGACAATCTTCACCCTACATCAAACCTCCCTTTCATCTCAAAAATCCTTGAGAAAGTTGTTACCTCCCAGCTCCACTCTCACCTCAATGACTATAAACTCTATGAACAGTTTAAATCTGGTTTCCGCCTCGATCATATTACTGCTTTGTTCTCATTCTTCTTGATCTCAGTGCAGCATTTGATACAATTTCTCATAATATATTCTCCTGAACAGATTAATATCCATTGGCATTAGTCATACCCCCCTCACCTGGTTCACCTGATATATCTCAGACCGCAAACAGTTTATCCAGTTTAAATCTCACTCCTCAAGATTGTTTCCTGTTTCTACAGGTGTACCCCAGGGTTCAGTATTAGGGCCTCTCTTATTCATCATCTACATGCTCCCTCTTGGCCGTTTATTCAGAAAATATAATATTAATTTTCATTGTTATGCAGATGACACCCAGCTCTGCATTTCTTCCAAAACCCAATTCATCCCTTCCACCTACCTCCCTCTCTGACTGTCTTATGGAGATTCGAGCATGGTTCTCCTCCAATTTTTTCAAACTTAACAGTAAAAAACTGACACCCTCCACTCATAAAATCTCACAGTTTCCATATTGATATAGATAACTCCCTCATACATCCTTCCCCTCAGGTTTTAACCAACTTCGTCCCTTCCTTACTCCGTACTCCCACAAATCCCTCCATAAACTTCAACTTCAGCAGAACTCTGCAGCTCTGGTCAAAACTTGCACTCCCCTAAGAGATCACCCCAGTTCTCCAACAGCTCCACTGGTTGCCTATAGAAGCTAGGATATACATTTACATGCATCCATAACTTTGCCCCTCCCTATCTGTTTGATCTGCTTCATATTGCCACTCCTTCCCGTTCTCTCAGGTCGTCGTCTGCCACTCATCTCATTGTTTCCTCTGCCCATCTCACTACCATGGGGCACAGAGCTTTCAGCTGCTCCGCTTACGGCTCTGGAACTCATTTCCCCCAGTCCTAAAGAACATTGATTCCCTTTCCTCATACACAAAACACATCTGTTCAAAATGGTCTACTCACTTTAAATAGAGATTGTACCTGCTGTTTATAGCTTTGCTGTTTTAACTTACTGTAATTTATTGCTTTTATTGTCTGTATTATTTTTCCTGTCTGTAAGGTGACCTTGGGTTTTTGAAAGGTGCCCTGAAATAAAATAATAAAAATGTATTATCGATTGGGTGATAGATTCAGAGATTGAGCGAATCAACTGAAAGGAGTCGATTCCGCATACGAGTCCTCCAGATAAAACATTTGTGCCTGAAGTAGCACATGAGAGAGTAATTCGATGGGCTCACAACCTACCTGCCACAGGGCACCCGGGGGTCCATCGCACTATAGAACTGCTAAGATGTAGGTAATGGTGGCCTGCGTTATGAAAATATGTGGAAAGAGCAGTAAAATCCTGTTCCGTGTGCGCCGTGTCTAAAATGTCACGTCAGTACCCTGCCAGGAAATGAATGCCCCTTCCAATACCTCTGAGGCCGTAGTCACACATAGCTTTGGACTTTGCCACCGACCTCCCGGTACAGAGTCATTCTGGTGTTCTGGACCGTTTTTCGAAGGGGGTCAAGTTCCTTCCATTTCATTCTCTCCCCTCTGCGTCTGAAGTGGCCAGGGTGCTCTTTCAGAGAGTGTTGTTGTCCTATGGCAACCCAGAGGACATCCTGTTGGATTGGGGTCCCCAGTTTATTTCCAGGATTTGGAAAGCCTTCTTTAATGTGCTGGGGGCTACAGTCAGCCTGATACCACCTGGAGTCCACCGTCAGGCTGAATGATCCATTCAGGAGGTGAGCCGATTCCTCCGGGCATGTTGCCATGGGCATCCAGGTGTCACATCACGGGGTGCACGGGAGTGAGGCGAGGCGAGTGCAGGTTCTTTGATGTTTTTTTAAACTTGACACAGACTATTTATAAAAACAAAACTTACAAAAAGGCCTGACTTACAGCACCGCACAGAGGATACAAAGGGATAAGATACCATGCAGGACACACAAGGGAAGAGTGAGGGTTGCTCCATCAATGAACTAAGAACATAAAGAACTTAAATACTAAGACACACTCTAACATGAACCAATTAAAATCCCTAATCACTTAAGTAAACACAAGACAAGTGAACACAGTGAATACTGACACAGACATACACACTCAACTAGTCAAAATAAAAGTCCCAAACAAAACCTCAGCCACAACCCCAGGTCTTTCTTTGTGTGGACATCAATCCTCTAATCTTGTGACTGTTAACACGCAGGATCTAGTCGTAACTTCATCCCTTGTGCAAAGCAAACTACCTCTCTGGAGCATGAGTTGTCCCCGTTTCAACTAGACTAACTTTACTCACAGACTGAAGGATCCACTCTAGAGGCACCTGAGGGAAAGTGGGCAGCACAGCACACATCTGCGCTACACCGGCGGGCTGGCGAGCCACAGCCCGTTGTGGAATTGTTTCGAGTTTTGTAATATTGTCCCAAACGTTTGTGTGTACTTTGAGTTGCGAGAACGCATGGAGAGTGTGTAAGAACCTTTATCTGTTTTCAAAAATAAAAGAAGTGTGAGTACTTTAATCTGCTGTGACCCTAGGCACAACAATGAGGTGCATTGAAAGATAAGCATTTCCATCTTTTTGTTTAGAAACTCAACAAAACAAAAAGGCACACTTAGAACTGCAATGAAATTAAGCTCACAATCTGACTGTAACACACACTTAGTCTTCACTTATTTATTTAATTTTTAATCTCTTCTTAAATGTATATATTTTTTATGTTAGTCTCTAATCTATATGTGTGTGGACAGCAAAGAAAGAATTTCATTGCACAGAGAATTGCAATTTCTTTTGTACACATGACAAACGCTTTAAATCTTGAATCTCTGTAACCCGACAACCTAAACATAAACACTAACATTTTAAATACACGTAACACATATCCCACAACCAGTAACAAAAAACAAACACTGAACTCTAACACCCAGCTGTGACTTACACTGCACCGTACCACAAACAAATGGTTTTCAATTACAAATAAAGCTAGCCATTCACAAGCCAAACCATGCTGCTCAATGGCAGGGCCAAAAGTGGGGTGCAGCCGAGCTGAATTTCTGATTGGCCAAAAAAATTTCATCACAGTATTTGGCCATTGTTATTTACTGCCTGTGCAAAAAACAACAATCCAGATACAAACGTACAACTGTGAAGCTGACGAAGAACAAGCACTATTACAATCTAGTTCTGGTTGAGTGAACGCAGGCGCGTTTGGCTGCCGCTGCTCACCGGCTGCTATTTTTTTTTCCTTCTTGTGCTTTTATATTGTGCTTTTATATTGTTCTTACTCGATAATAATATGCACTGAGTATCTGTGGGTTAACCCTGATCTGGGTCTTTTGAGTACTCGTGCTGACGTTGTTTTCCATTTTTACTGGATTCTCACCACCTACCCACATTTTTATGCCTGATCAAGATGCAGCTCCAGAGAATATATGTGTGGTCTGTGCTCACCTGGGCTGCCTTATTCATCATCCACCGTCCTACGTCAGGGTTACTTCAGTATTCTATTACTGAGCTCCTGCGACTCCGCGTCCACCTGTCCGTCGCTACACCTGCTGTTCTACACCTTCCCCCGGACATCGCTTTCAAGCCCCACCGCAGAAACGTTCACCGAGGGTCCCGGCGGAATTTCAACCTTGATGACACCAGCCTGATAACATCCATCTGGTCTTCAACTCGGCGTCCTCCCCGTAACGCCCCCCAGGATGTCAGCCACAACGTGCTAGCCCGCCTAGCTAGGTCGGTTAAGCCCGCTGTCAAGCAGAGTTATTCCACCATCAACTTCGGTCTGTTAAACATCCGATCTCTCAATGGCAAGGGTCATCTCGTTCAGGATCTCCTTTCTGACCGTAAGTTGGACTTTCTCTGTTTGACTGAAACGTGGCAACAGCCTAATTACTTTATCTCACTCAATGACTCCACTCCATCTGAGTTTGTTCATGTTTGCAAAGCGCGCGACTCGGGTAGGGGTGGAGATCTCGCAATGATTCACCGCAGGCAGTGGAAAGTCACCCCTATCTCCGCTCCGCTCTTTCATTCATTTGAGTACACCGCATCACAGCTCCCTGGACCTATTCCTACCATCATATGTACAGTTTACCGACCACCCAAGCCAAATAAGGA
>JBBMFX010557928.1:0-16157 GCA_037832545.1 Rhabdalestes septentrionalis
TGTGTGGGCGCATTGTCAACAGGCGTCCGTATTATAGCCTTAAACAATGCGCGAATGACTAAAAACCAGGTTTTTTCAGGTCAGTGGCGCAATGACTTTCACTTCTCATAAAATAGCAAATTCACGCTATGCGCCTCGCTACACCCCTTCTTTCCAGTGTCCCGCCCCACCCAGCGCATTGTCATCTGCTGTAATCACAGCGCAGATTTCTTGCGGAAAAATGCACGATGCGCTCGCACAATACAGCAATGATGGGTTGCGCCAGTGACATAAGCATGTTGCGCCGTGTGCATTATCGGGCCCTCAGTGTGCACTTTGTTGGATTATTTTACTCACTTTACTCACTCTATGTTACTTTAGTTATTTAATTACATTTTGATCAAGTCAAGTTTTATAATTAATTGTAGACTTGTGTCCACAAATATTTTTTTACATCATTTGCACTTTACATTTTGTGAAATATTCTGGTAAATGAACCAATGGAAATCTCCAAGATAGAAAATATTATAAAAGTGTTTTTGCCTTCTCTTGTAAAGAAAATACTTTGTGTTTTGTTTAGAAAACTTGTGCACAAAGTAAAAGAGACAGACCTGTCAGAATTACTTACTTTTAAATAGTCTGATTCTGCAGCAACACACACCAAGAACAGTGATCGCAGCCAGTAAAACACCAAGACAGACCAGAACAGTTTTCATATAATGTGTTGGAAGAACACCTAAAATCATAGAAACAAACATTAGCTACTATAAAATGACTTGTTACCAATTCACACAGTATTTCCTCTTGTTAGTTCATTTTATTCATATCACATTTTCCAGTGTGGACTGTTTGACATAAGTCGCTGTAATAGCTCTTGATGTAAGGACCAACTAAGTCTTATCTATAAATCTGACCCTACATCTATCTATTAGGCTGTATAACAATTGTTTCTTTAGGTTTGCCAGCGGAGAAGTTTATTTAATTTGCATGTATGTGTGCAATTTCTAGTGTCATTCATATAAACACACTAGACCTAGGCCTACACACTAGACAAGGGGATACAAAATGAAGCATTTCTGCAGTACCGTGAGAACGAAATCATTGTGACAGTATTTTGTGCATGATTCTGGTGGCATGATGCATCAGACAAGTGGAAAAGAGTGCAGATTTATTGTGATTTCTTTAGAACAGTTTGTGAAATGAACAGTATAAACCAATAGCATAAGAGATATGCAGGTGTCCTGTTCACAGTTTTATCCCACACGGAATAACCTAAATAAACATATATGTTTTAATATAGGTTTTGATATAGGTTTTGAATATATGTCACATTGGCCCTTTTCCTATATTATATATAAATATATGCACATATATGCGTACATATACACGTGCATACATATGTATGCAAATATGTACATATATGCACCTCAATTTTGCCTATATGTGGCATATATACGCATACATGCAGCATATATATTATCATATTTGTGCATATATACTGCATATAGGTTTCATATATGCGCATATATCCTCATATAGGTTCTTTCAATGTGGGATGCTCTGTAAATGGAACTGGGAAGTGGACTCAGAGGACCTTTAACCATAATACAACTGTCTACAAACTAAAATAGTGAAAACAACAATTATTGTCCATTTAAGAACATTTTGAAGTTTACAATCACAGACTGTAGTCTCTTTCTAACCCCCTTTACCACCTGCTTCAACAGTAAGAATCTTCATAGCAACACCAATGGGCAGGTATTTGGGATCTGTGTGTGTATGTGTACACTTGTAAAGTAGATCCCACACATTAGTGTAGCTGGAGCAGCTCTACACCTTTTTGTTTTAGTATGTTAAACCTCAAATAGAAAATAGGATGTTAGGTCTTTGTTCCGATGTTGCGAGAAAAAAATCGTAAATCTCTTACCAGTGATTTGGAGCTGGATTGATTTTTTTCCGTTTATGCACACGCTGTTCAGAGGATGTTCCTTTAATGAGTAACCACAGCTGTATTCGCCAGAGTCCAGCACCGAAACATCTTTTAGAGTAAAGGTGTGGTCACTTTTATTACCAGACACTTCTACTCTCAGCCCCACTCTTTTATTACACAGGTAGGTGTAGAGCAGCTTTCTTGATCCTCTTTGGTCAAAGTTGCTGCACGTTAAATGCGCTGTATCACCCACCTTTAGAACAGTGCGTCCAAAAATGTGCCCTGGCCAGATTACTTTAGTAGAGTTGTCTACGGATTTAAAACAATGGCAGGCTATTGTATCAGTTGAGATCAGTATTGTAAAAATGTAACCAATGCATTCTAGTTTATTGGGGGTAAATCTTGCCATATAAATAATCTATGTGAGAAACGGTTTATAGGATATTTGAAGATGCTGAAATAACCAAGTCGTTTACTTCATAATTTTATTAATTGAAGTTGTAGAAAAGTGGATAGTGATCAATCTGTTATACATGAACACACCACGACAACAAAATGATCATTAAGTGCAACCTGAACTCTCTTGAATACAGCAGAACCTCAGCCTGAATCAGCTTTACCCCACACCATTATTATTCTAGTGTCATCATATAGGAAAGAAGAGTCCTATCTCTTACCAGTCACCTGGATATGGATTGAGTTGTTTCCATCTGAGCTCACGTTCTTGGGAAGATGTTTGTAAAATGAGTACACGCAGCTGTAGGTCCCGGAGTCCAGCACTGAGACATTCCTTAAAATGAAGGTGTGATCATTTTTATTTTCAAGTAGCTCCATTCTGACTCCAACCTCATTTTTACACAAGTACATGTTGAGCTCGCTGTTATGTTCAGTTTGATTAAAGATGCTGCACTTTAAGTGTATGGTCTTCCCAGCTTCCACAGAGGACCTTCCAAAGATGTGTGCAGGCCAGATGTTCAGGAGATTGTCTGGAACACATGAGGTTTTATCAGTCAGTACAATTATAAATGCCATGAATCAAGGTAGCAAGGTATTATTTATGTTTGTGCATTCATTGCTAAAATTGGTAACTTAATTCAATTAAATTAATAAATTAAGGCAATAGTATTTTATTCCATGTTCTGTATTATTTATTTTGGACTATTAATCATATGCACTTCACCTTACATTAAGGGAATACAGCATTTTCAAACGATCAAAAAAACAAACAAACAAACAAACAAAGTAAATGGTGGTGGAGTAAAAGTCAATTTTAGCAAATAAAATACCTTTTGCAGGAGATACTGATCCTGCCATCATTATTGCCACATCTGTATGGAGAAAAATTATGTATGTATGAGAAAAATGCCTGTATGAGAATTGATTAAATAAAGAGGGTCTTTTTAATCTTTGGGCTAGTTATGTTACAGTAAGAATGATTTCTGATGTTACTTTTCCTGAAATTGACTTAAGAATAAAAGTGACTTACACATTGTGAAGCTCCGTGTGTCCATGGCTGATCAAAATCTGACCTGAATCTGTATGTTACTGTCCTCTGATCAGACAGAGTGAAGAGTGCAAACCGCACTGTGAGCAGCACACGCCTGTAATGCAGCTCTCTGAAACCTCAGTCTTTCAATCTGTTTGGGTTTTTATTTAAGCACTATGATGTACTAAGACGATTTTAATGATTATATGATTTAATGATATAGTACTTTATAATGCTTTTAATATTTGATTCATTATTTAAATCAAACCCTGGTTCTATATATTAACCTAAATGTTTAACAGTACCAGATGGGTTATACTTGCATAGGGCCAAATCAGTATCTGCAGTCATTTGTATAAGATCTGTGTCCAAATGAAAAAATGTGGAACACATTTGAAAGCAGCAGCTTCAGGTTACACTGTATGACAAATGCACTAATAAATTACTTACATTTAACCTTTTCCCCTTGATTAAATTTCCCTTTTTGAGATTGCGTGACGTTTGGACAGTGATTTGGACACTATAAAAATGTTCCTATTCTATATTTCCTTATATGCCATATTAATGTAATGAAGTTTGCTACTGTTCAAATGTACCTCACTTTCCTATTCATCATCATTAGTAGTTATTTAATATGTTATGTTTTATAATGTAATAATGTAACTATAATGGATTTATTATAATTATGCTCGGCAACTAATTCTTCTCTCTCTCACTCTGTCTCTTTATTTCTCTCTATCTCTGTCTGTCTCTGACTTTTACAAACACAAACACATACACACACACACACAAACACACACACACACACACACACACACACACATGCATATGTAGTCATATAAATGTTTAATCATGTGTAGAGTCATTCACTACATTGTGTGTGCATTGTTAAGTTCTCAGAAAATACTTTGTTTCCTCTCAGTTTGTAGTTTTATTGTTTGCTGTTTGCATATTGACTGTGAAAGTAAACCCACAGTCTTTGCCCCACATGCTTATCTGATGGGTTATTTGTGATGCACTGTTGATTAGGAGTCCCTTTTTTTTTTTTTTTACATTTCTCACACTCTCTGTAATCAGAGTCATGATCTTAATCACAAAGGCCTTAAAACTGGAACACAGCATACATGTTTCCTCTTGTACATGAGATCTCAAACAAAAAGGCCTGAGATGGCCTTTACTATGTCTGCCACCCCACTGCTTGAAGTAAAATAAAGTGTTTTTATTCATTTTAACAGATGGGTGATTCACCGTAAAAAACGAAAAGTTGACTTAACATAACATTTCAAGGCAACTCGCTGCACAGTTTTTTTGAGTTCACTCAACTTTGGAGCAAGTCGTTTACACAACTCAAATCACTGAGTAAAGTCACATGTTCCTTTATTGTTCAGCTAACACAGATTTTTCCATTAAAAAGACATATAATGCATTTTCCATGTGCCTCGATAACTTATGTTATCTGAACTGTTTCCTGTGACTTTTACGGACAAAAGATGTTTTGTACAAGTTAGCATTAACACAATCAAGTGGTGGAGATAGCTCAGCTCGTAGGATACATTTACATTTACAGCATTTAGCAGACGCCTTTATCCAAAGCCATTCCTAACTAAAGGGGGCAGTCTCGCTGGAGCAACTGGGGGTTAAGGGTCTTGCTCAGGAAGGTGCTGGAGGTAGGATTTGAACCCAGGACCTCATGGACCAGAGGCAAGTATCCTACCTACTGAGATACCTCCACCCTGATACTGGCGCTAGCATTCCACGTGAGCTTCAACGTAGGCATGTTACAGCGCACATGCGCCAACTAGCAAATCAACATGTGGTTGTAAACTTAAAGGTGCATGTCCAGTCAACAGTTAAAAAAAATAAGTTGGTCAGACAATTTTTGAACCAACTTATTTCCAATTATTGAGTCAACTTCTTGGGGTTTTATTGTCCAGTTAACTAACAATTTGTTATTCAAACTTTTTGGAAGTTGGATTTTTTACAGTGTTGGATGTTCCAAGGGACTCCATGCTGCAGGTCCCTCAAACTGATCACTTGACAGTGTGACATGCAAGGCTTTGTGGTTGGACCCTTAGATAGATAGTTGGATAGTAAATAAGTTTGTTTGTCTGTCTGTCTGTTTGTTTGTTTTATTCTAGCCTCTGAAAACACTGCTGGAATTCATCATGTGTGTCATTTCAGTAGCATCTGACTTGAGCAACATATCCAAAATTTGATGCATTTTATCCATACAAGGTGCTGAGAATTTAAATCATATGTCTTCAGGCAGCAGAGGATCTGGAATAGGTAGTGAAGGCAGTTGCCAGAGTGTCATGTTTGACGGCGCAAGCCCTCATACATGATTTACCTCTGGTTACTTCAGGCAGGCAGGGAGGGACAGGAAACCGGGAATCCATGTAAATAAAGTTTATTAGAACAAATGAAAAACAAGAAAATAAACACGGCACGGTGGCCGGGAAGAAAAACAGAAACTAATACTAGGAAAACAACGCGGGGAAACCGAGGAGACAAAACAGAGAAGTGAGGCGACGAACACATGAGGTAAAACTAAAGGAAACTGACTTAAATACCAAACTAAATGATAACTAATGAGAAACTAACACAAGACAGCTGAACCTAATAGACACGTGAACACAACAAACCATGTGACACAAACACAGAACAGAATGTCAAAATCAAAGTCCTCAAAACCAGAAACTGAAAAACCCAACAAAAAGGCAGTGGAGAAAAAAACCACCACTAATTGAACCGTGACACAGAGGCAGTGCCAGAGTTTGTGAAACTGGCAACAGGTAGAAAAACACAGCCCAGAGAAATCTCTATTAATCACTAGTGTGGTGTGGATATGTCGAAAGGTAAATGTTCCAAATTGTCATTAATGCCCATTGTCGTAGTATTAGAAAATACTCAAATCCAGCAAATCAGTTCTGTGATCCAAAGCTTAAATTCCATCTCTCACTCTCTCTTTCACTCTCTATCCCAGGGTCTACGGGTGCAAAGCAGGAACAAACCCTTGTGTTTATATGTTATCTTTGAACAGTTCCTCCTTCCTCTAAAGTGCTGTTGAGCTCTGTGG
This sequence comes from Rhabdalestes septentrionalis, assembly GCA_037832545.1. NCBI lineage: Eukaryota > Metazoa > Chordata > Actinopteri > Characiformes > Alestidae > Rhabdalestes > Rhabdalestes septentrionalis. Next base: position 6,472 of record JBBMFX010557928.1, read on the forward strand.
TGTTTCTGTGTTGAGCATATCCTGTTAACTGCAGTGCTGTTATAATCAACTTGACCCTGAAACTGAAACATGACTTTCACAAGCATGACTTTCTCTTCCTTTAAAATCTGAACACAGAGTTCATGACTGGTTCAGGACAGGTGACTTATAAATGATCCTCCAAAATTCAATTCAACTCAGAAACTGACCAGCTCCTTCAACATTCACATCTCACATATCCACTGCAGTCCAGTTTGGTGTACAATAATTCTCATACTCATGTGTATGATGACATATGTTTCACATAGTAACAGCCTTGATTAGGTCCAGTGAAACACCAGCTCCCTTTTCCAATATTTGCAAACGTCCACACAAGCTTAAAAACAGTGCTGTGATTTATCCAATAAGCTGTACATAGTGGATTTCAACACTGCATGGAAGATCTTACTAACAATGTAATTTAAAAAGCTGCTTAATTAAAGGTTATGCTGCCAAATTGCACAAATTTTCAAATTGCTCATGTTCGAATTTTAGCTTTTACCAAATTGCACATTTTTCTTGCTTAGTGTGTGAGAAGTTACTGGATCAAAGGCTGCATTTTACTGGGGCAGCTGGTGGCCTAGTGGTTAGGGTGTTGCCTCTGCAATCAGAATGTTGTGGGTTTCAATCCAACACTGCTAGCATCACCAACATTCCCTTGAGCAAGGCACTGTCCCCACACACTGCTACTCTGGGAGCCCTTTGTTGGTGGCAGCTAACTACTTTACTTGGTGAATGTAGGGAAAGAATTTCATTTTTTCATGCCTGACTATATTTTATATCTAATTTTACAAAATTGCACATTTTCACTAGTTTTACAAAGTAGTTGACTAGTTTACCATTTATGTTTAAAGCATTATATATGTAGGCTTTATATATGTGCTCTATGTGTCTTATCTGAGAGGAGGTATAATGAATAAACTTCAATTTGTTTTTGACTTGACTGAGTACAAGTGCTACTCAGAAGGTTGTGTGTATTGGATACGGCACTACTTATTGGTACTAGTCAATATTAAATAGTGAGCAGAAATCAGTAAATTGCACATATAAATGGGGTTCTGACACTGATGAGTGGAATAAAGGGGGCTCCTAATATATTTAGAGAAACAGATGGATTTCTATAAATAGTACATTTGAAAAAGTTGCTCATGATAAATACAACATGGACAACCACAAGGCCCTCAGAATGTAAGAAAACACAGTCAGAAAAGTTTCATTTTAGGATCAAATGGTTTTATTGTTCTTGTCCAGACCAGTTGCAGGTTTTGATGACGCCATATCTGGCGAATATCTTCTCTTTGTTGAGCAGACATCAAAAACCACTATTGAACCTGCAAATATGATGACTCCAAATGAACAAAACAATCTTATCAAATTGATCTGCCGCGGTGGATCTGAAAAAAATGCAGTTATTTGTCTTATATTAATGACATTTTAAATATCAATTATTCAAATACAAAAAAAACAACATTTTCTTTCTCACCATGCACTTGAATGAGAACAGATGTCCCTCGTTCTGTGTCATTAACTTCACAGACATCATATTTCTCAGCAGCGTACACACAACTGTACACACCTGAGTCTTCCACGTTCACATTCTTGAAGGAAAAGTGTGTGTAAGTTTGATTATCTAGAAATTTTGAAATCTTTCCTTGGCCGTCCTTGCAGATGTACATATGAAGAAGTGCAGGCTGATCATATCCAGGGATGCTGCAGGTCAGTTCTATGTCCTCTCCCTTTCTCACAGTGGTCCTTTCAGTCTGTATCAATGCATTATTTAGCCAGGGACTCCCTATAATTAATAAATTGTAGAAAAACAATGATTATAGTGCACAAAACTGGAAGGTATGTCATTGCAGCTGTTGGCCTAGTGGTAATGGAGTTTGCCCTGACATCAGAAAGCTTAGGATTTGAATCCCTGGACAACTAGTGGCACCACTGAGGCACCCTTGAATAAGATACCATACCCACACACTGCTGCTGGGGCACCCTTTGTTTGTGGCAGCCCCCTTTTTCACTTGGTGAATGGGTTAAATGCAAAGAAAGAATTTAACATTGTTTAAATTTTATGCTGTGCTGTGTTGCATTCATGTGTGACTGTAAGGGTCTAATGACTTTTTTTACATCTGTCTAAAAAAGAAAGCTGACTGATTCCTCCACTCAACACCATTGCTCAAAGATAGCTAAACCACAGTAACTAGGCAGGTGCATGTCAGATAACAGCTCAGAACCTTAACAACATTACTTGTGGGGAAATGATTACAGTTCCTAAATAATTAAATGTAAAAAATTAAATGTAACCCATTTTCTGGGTGCAGGACATGCATTTAACAGTGTGAAAGAACACATTACAAATAAAGTCAAGGAATATCCCATCTAACATGTCTGCTCAGTGGTGGAATGACATCAGGTACATTGGGCCTTGTTTTGGGACACAAACAAAAAGAACCTATGTATGAATCTTAACTCTGTTCTTATCATTAATAAAGTCTGTTTTGATTTTGTGTTGATGTAATCAAATATACTTTTTCAGGCCCTACAGATTTTGGAACGTTAGCATTAGCCATGTCCAGGTAAAATAGGCTGGCTGATTAGCAAAAATAGGTCAGGAGATGTATGACAAAATAGATGTAATTCAATTTAAGATCTGTTTAATTTAATTACATACTTAAACATCTATCATGTCTGTCACTTTTCTGCTGGCATGCCTCTTTCACCCTCCCACCTTTTCAATGAACATGAGCACATAACCTGTTTACCTTATTGTATGAGATAAAATGGGCCATTCATTCCAGTTAAAATGAGCTGAGGATAAGCAGATGTTCTGATGGTTCCACTTAATATTCATTTAATTTATTATTGCGTGACTTTCTCATATGAACAGGTTAGAGAGTGTTTGGATGGGCGTGTGCACATACACATATTCACTAACATTTACACACACATAGTCAAGCACACACAATCATATCTGAGCACATACAAACACAAAGATGGGAAAAAAAGGCCATGCAATAATAAAAGATAATATGTTAATATTATAAACAATTTTAACAAGAGGAACCATCGTATATTAAAACTCAACTAATTTTAATTGAATCAAATGGCCAACTATATCTCGCACATCAAGGTAAACAGATCTTCAAAATAATTATTTGTTTATTTAGCAGAATATCAGCATTAAAGCTTTTATTGTCGAACATGGTCGACTAAAGCTGAATGTGATTTCTATAATAAAAAAATCTCTTACCAGTGACTAGGACATGGATCGTGTTCGATCCTGATGCGCTCACATTGTTGGGAGTATATTTGTTTTTAGAGTAAACGCAGCTGTAGTTTCCCGAGTCCAGCAATGAAACATTTCTCAAAATGAAGGTGTGGTCATTTTTCCTTCCAAGCACTTTTAATCTCATCCCCACTCCATTTTTACACAAGTACATGAGAAAATTCAATCCAGATTTGTTAAAGGTGACACATCTTAACACTATGTTTCCACCCTCTTTCGCAGTGGGGCTTCCAAATATTTTCGCTTGCCAGATATCTGATGGATTAACTATACAAAAACAACAACATGATTATTCATTAAGATCTGTTTTATTTTGAAATAAATAAGTGCATACTTATTCTGTTTCATGTTTGATATAAGAAAACAATTCAAGTGGTAAAGTCAAAAGTATGAGACTACATTTCAAATCTGGGCTTTTTTATTTAAACCAAGAAAGAAAAACACCAGAAAGATTTAGAATGTAAAAAAACATTAAAAAGTCTTTCATCATTATTCAGATTTAAGTATATTTTAAGCAGATTTTAAAACCGTTGAACAAAAGGGTTTTTTTTTTTTAGCAAGAATGTATATTTTTATTGAAGTTACTATATAGTTTTGTTGAAGTTAAATGTGTTCAGACTTCAGATTTTGGTGAATTTGATGTGCTCAGCAGAGGTTCTTGACACATGTTTGAACTCTCTGAAACTGAAATGAATGCAAATATTTCAGATTATACTCAATTTTTTATAAATAATTTATAAATTGTCTAATCATATTATTGGTAATGAAAAACCTTGCATCAAATTCGAAAATAAGACTTTCACTAGTAGTCTCAGACTTTTGACTCCCTCAGTATATTGCGCGTAAGAAAAAAAAAAAAAGTACCTGTTGTTGGAGATACTGTCATTATTACTGTAAGGTCTTTCCAGGAAAAAATGAGAAACTGGTAATGAGAAGCTGTTACTCATTAAATGACATATAATGACATATATACTATATCATATTTTATTTATCTTGTAATAAATCAGTAAAACCCATAACATTTTACTTCAATAAGAAATTGCTTAAATTAAATGTCTGCGGTTACTTACATAAAGTGAAGCATTGTATATCCATCTCTGTTCAAACCCGTCACATGTGTGAGCAGGTGCTGGGTGAGGCTGTATTAACCACGCTATAAGAAGCTCATGGCCCTTGCTATTGGTCAGGGGCAACACAGACCTCTTTAATTAGTACTTTGAGAGTTGAAAGTCCACCAGTCTGTATTTAAATATAATGTCTTTTGTTAGAGAGAGTATAGTTCTATTTTCATTTTTATTTCTCTGTTTAGTGGCACAACTAGACTCTATTAGTGCAATCTGGCAACCTCTTCTATATGGGAAAATCAACCAGAATGCATTTTTTTCATGAGTTTGAAACTTTAATTACCTTCAGTACCTATATGCGGCCCTCAGCATGGACTTCTAATATGTGTGGATGCAGCAATGCTCTGTTTTTTATTCATTTAAGTTTTATGATTTTTTTTCAGCACCAGCCAACTGAGCCATTTATACATTGATCCATTTATATTAGCAGTTTGAAACTGCCTTACTTAACACTATTAAAATACACTGAAACACTGTCTATTTAAGCCTATGGCAATTTATACCTGCATAATGTTTTGTTTGGAGAGAGAACTTGTGGAGAGACTATGAAACAAAATTAAATGAGCAGAAAAAGAAGTAGAGTTCCAATGCTGAGTAGCAGTTTAGGCTAAACGGCCCACCAATAATGTCGGTTTGACCTAAGACTGACATATACTACACTGCAATTTGTGTCTTTCTGGTTATCTTAAATAATGAGATAATGTTTAAGAAAAGGCACGCAACTGTCTTACAAAAAAACAAATATTAATTAATAAATTCTTTCATAAATCATTGCATATTTTTCCATAGTTCCTAATCATATGTTCTCCAGTTAGTGAAATAAGAAAATCAGCCTTGTGTCATAAATGAATCTACTAAGAATAAATCTGAAAATGTTTCAAATTACTTGAAAAATATAATGTATGATTATTATTAGACACATGCATTTGTACTAAATGGATATCTGATTAAAAAGTTCAAAATAAACAGGACAGGAAAGAAAAGGACAATTGTTTTATTACATAAAGATGCACAAAAGTCCACAAATCAGCACATTGTTTAGCACAGTAAGGCATGTCATCCATTCCTCCCTTTCATACAGTTTAGTCTCTGGTCTGTAATGTGTTTGAGGGTTGTCATGTACCCCTGGGGGTGAGGTCTTCGACTGAGCAGCAGCCAGTTACCCATTAGGCATCTGGCAGCCAATTAGTAAGATAGTTGGGCCTGTGACCAGAAGGTCATGGGTTAGAATTCCAGGACTTATAGTGGCACCTCTGAGGTACACCTGAACAAGGTAACAACCCCACTCACTGCTCCCTGGGTGCTGTGTCCCTGGCTGTCCACCGCTTCACTTGGTGAATGGGTTAAATGTAGAGAACACAGTGTGACAAATGGCCAATTTACACAACACTCCTTGAGCTACAGGTGCTGATCAATCAGAGTGGATGGTTTGTTTACAGCTGTCTTGGCCAACAAGACAGGATGCAGATTCAAGAAAAATGTAATTAAGCTACATCATGCCTGTGAATAGAACTGAGCTGCTGAATATAACCAAATGTAATCATAAAAAAGATAACTGGCATTGCAGGCTCAGGACAAGTCACACATACACTTTTAAAACAAGCACATTTGAAATGTTCTGCAAGCCTGTTCTGCGCATGGTTGATGTTATGAAGGTATGGCTTTGGAAATGAAATAATTCAGTGCACTGGCTCCTCATACCAGTTCACCTTAAACTAAAATAATAAACTGTATTATTATACAATACACTTTACTATTATTATATAAGAGCTTATTTTATTAATGTCCTGGTGATTTCTGATTATGAAGCATAATTAAGGTTAAGTCCATCCCTCAGAGGTCTACAGCTTCCAAAACTGTTATGGAACCCATTACAACTCCATGGAGATGTGTTAAAATAATACATCACTGAATGTTAATTATGTTATGGATCTAAAAATGCTGTCATTTACTTTCTTTGTCTTCCTTTTTTTACATTCATTCAATGTCGTCGTATGGTGAATATGGCTTGGATGGTTTCGTGATGTGATCTTCTAAAAAGAAAAAAAACTACAGATTATGATTGGTTTGGTTGTTTAAGGCCCTATAAAGGTGTTTAATTGGTCAATTGGGTTATTTATTAAGTACATTTGTTTAATCAGGCATAATTGTGAAAAAAAACCTAATACTATTTTACCATTTTGGTATATGACATCACTGTCATCCTCGTAAATTACACTTGCCTCTTCACTGAACAAGAAGAACAGAAAGACAGTTTAAGCACAGATTTCAGGTACAATCTGCTAGGGGGAAAACGGAGGAGTATGTTAGGGTTTACTATCTAGGAACCCGACATGGAGAGGTCCTGCAAGAAGCTCATATCTTTGCATTGTATATACATTAAATGTTATAATATACAAAATATTTCATGATTTAAATGGTTGAGAAGGTCCTCCCCTACCTCCAAGACAAGGAATTGTGGCAGATGTAGACTGTATTTGCAGAGGGCCCTGCAGTTTGAAAATCCCCTGTATTGTTATTTTCCATTGAGCTTTGTTCTTGGCTGTGGCATGATTGTGCAACTACAAAAAAAGAGATTTCTCTAATAAGTCAATTACTGGCTGACATATCTTATTTAATCACTTTTCATAATGTATAAAAAGAGCAATAGTTACTGTAGGATCATAAACTTCATGAACTACATAACAAAATAAAACAACATACACTAGATGGACAGAAGTAATGGTTGTATTTCAGGGTTTGGGCTAGACCCCTTACTGGCTGGGAAGTACAATCTTAATGCTTCAGCAGACCAAGATATTTTGTACACCACCATGCTTCCAACAACAGTTTGGGAAGGAATTCTATTCCAGCATGACTGTGCCCCTGTGCACAAAGTAAGGGATGGTCCGATGAGTTCGGCGTGGAAGAAATTGACTGGCCCACACAGAGCCAGGACCTCAGCCCTATCCAACACCTTTGGTATGATCTTGGATGGAGACAGGCTTTCTTGTCCAGCGTCAGTGCCTCATAAATGTTCTACAGAATAAATGGGCACAAATTCCCACAGAAACTGCTAAATCTTGTGGAAAGCCTCCCAAGAAGAGTGGATGCTGTTATAGCAGCAAAAGCAAGACACATTCCATTTTAAAGTCTATGAATTTGGTGTAACTGAAAGGTGTATCAATACTTTTGTCCATACAGTGTATATTAATGATGTGTTTCTGACCGGTTACATCTTAACATCACATTTTGAAGCTGCTTCGTAAATGAGAGGGCTGTTAATGTCACTTACAGTGAAATGTCCTGCTTTTGCAACAATGCACACCCACAAAAACGCTAATACCAATCCCAACCAGGAGAGAGACACCAACAGACACCAGCACGGTGTGTACATTGTTTGCTGGAAGATGATCTACAATAACAGAAAATCAGCAGCTTTGTACACTTACAGAGTATGATGGACCATAGTTCTCTATCAGCAACAGTGCGGCAAATAACAATTTTCAGCATTCAACAGAGTTCAAGTTACAACAGAAACTGTAAACGAAAGATGACACAATCAATAGACAATTGTAACAAGTTTTTTGCAATTTTTTGAACTATATTTCTCTTTTTTTGTTCCTACGTTGCTTTGACTCCAGATTTGTTTGTTTGTTTGCTTTTGTTTAATGGATAAATATTTTATTGCAGTTAGTTGCTGCTTGCCTGTGCATTGAGCCTTGCTTATGATGACTGAGAATTGATAAATCTCAAGTATTCATGAGGTGGCCATGTAACATTTTCTAAAATTTTTTTGTCTTTGCTTCATATATGACGTAGACTGGATGTGCCAGAAAGACATGGGTCATCTCTCTTACCAGTGACTTGAATGGACTGTTGTCCACCTGCACACACGTCATCCAGAGGATATTTTTTCAACGAGTACACACAACTGTAGTAGCCGTAATCCCAATTTGAAATGTTTTTCAGAATAAAGGTATGGGAGCTTTTATTTCTGAGTTCTTCTGTTGTCACTCCAGCACTATTTTTGCACAGGTACATGTGAAGCTGGTCCCATGGCACATGTTTTTCAGTGATAGAACATGCTAGCTGTATATTTCCCCCAGGTTTCACAGTACTGCTTCCGGAAATGTGTGCTGCACTGATGGTCACATGGTCTTCTATTGATAAAAAAAAAATCAGTCTCCTAAAACACATATTTTGGGGGATTTTTGCCTTAATAGTGGACATGACTGTAAAACTATTTGGTTAATAAAATGACTAAGCCTCATTCACAAGGTTATAACTGCGCATGGATTAATTATAGAAAGAGTAACCAGGACCATATCTCTTACCAGTAACTGCCGCTTGGGTATAGTACTGTTCAATTCCTGTCAGGTTCTCCGGAGGATACGGATGAGCTTTGTACTCTGTCTGCGATACTGAAGGGATCGTTAATGAACTGTCTTTCAAAGGGAAAAGGAAATATAAAAATGAATGATTTCCTTCACGTAAAGTTAGTTACTCATCTTTCCTAGGCTATCCATTTGTATTAATTATGCCAGGGGTTAATTTTAAGTGTTTTCAGTGATAATATTTATCTTCAGTGATTTCATTTCACACAATGTAAACATTCTCCTGGTAATATCTGTGCATTTGTGAGAAAAGAAATCTCTACTGATGATCAAACAGTTAATTTGGGGGAAAAGAAATGTGATCCCAATTCAAAGTAATGAAAATGTAAATAAAAAAGAATACAGACAAATGATTTGACATTGAGGAGAGATTAACTTCCAATCTGGTGGTCATTCAGTGTTACAGTTTTTCTCCGTTGGTTTGGCTCATTTCTTGAAACTGAAATGACATTCTTAAAACTATAAGGTAATTTGGCCAAACATACTTGCAGTTCTGCGCGACATAATAGCTTACTAGCAAAAGCTCATATCTCTCTCAAAACTGTTCATACATGCATCAAACCTAGATTCCTTTCCCATGTAAAGAGTCAGTACCATCAAAGTTGCGTAGATCATTCTCAATCGCTTTGGCTCTTCTGCATTTAATTAGAGCTTTTGTCAAAATCACATGGATTGTTCAACACAACACCATGGATCACCTGCAAAAGCTCATATCTCTCCCAAACGGTTTATGCATGTGTCAAAACTAAATTCCTTCCCCATATAATTAGTCAGTGCCCCCAAAATGAATTGTCCATTTTGCATTGTATGAGCACTGCAAGTCAAAATGCTTAGATGTTTTGTCACTATTGCAGAGGTCTAGCTAACAGAATACAATTATGTATA
>JBBMFX010557945.1:0-16155 GCA_037832545.1 Rhabdalestes septentrionalis
AACACCCGAAATACACACAATAAACACATTTACCCCCAACTGCACCAAAATAACCCCCAAAATAACACACAGGAACACAATAACATGTGGAGGCGGGAGCAATGCATGCTGGGAAAGCCCTCCCCAGCCCAACTCCGCTACAATATTATTCCTGCTCCACAGACCTGACCAAGCCCTGAATGAGCTTGTAAATAAGATTATGAGCTTAATCAAGTGTGCAAGATGATACAAAGCAAGAAACAACATTGAGGGGAAGAAGAGGACATGAGGAGAAGTGGAACAGGAGAGATAAAGCAAAAGAAAATGTAAGGAATGTGCAGGTCAGAGGCACTGCTGTTGTAAGTTATGGAGAGATCTTAGTCATTCAGAGTGGTTTGATGATTTATTGTAGAAACTCATGTTAGGGTTCCTTTCAGCTGTGGTGATGTGAACTAGAGATCGTTATGTCTAAATGCATTCTGTTTACAGTCCCAAACAATCTCCCCGCCTCACCTTCGAATGACGTCTGTACTCATATTTTCTTCTTTCAAAATGATCTATTACAATAATTCAGATGCATCAGACGACAGGCCGTGCACATAAACATTTTCTGACATCTGGTTCTTATTACCTCTACTATAAACACATTTGACTCATTAGACTGGAATGGAATTTCCATTTAATTATGCAGAAATTTTGAAAAAAATGATTATTATTCTTATTTAAAGGCCCCATGATGCAGTGGGTAGCGCTGTTGCCTCACATCCCTAGGGTGGAGGGGGATTTGAATCCGAGTCTTGGTCCTAATGTGTATGTGTGTGTGTGTGTATGTGTGTTTGCATGTTCTCCTTATGGTGGCGTGGGTTTCCTCAGGGGTCTCTGGATTTCTCTCTGGATTTCTCCCACAGTCCAAAACAGGCATGTCAAGTGAAATGGGATTCTAAGTTGACCGTGTGTGTGTGTGTGCGTGTGTGTGTGTGTGTGTGTATGTCCATCCCAGGGGATTCCCTGCCGTCTCGCCCGGGATAGGCTACAGAGACCGGAGCAGATTAAGTGGTTACAGAAACCACTTTTGGTTCTTTATAGAAGGATGGCATCAGGTCTCTGATAGCATCAGGTCAAAGAACCCAATAGCACCTTGTTTTATAACTGTTATCTGTTCAGGGTTCTATTTGGGGTTCAGAATGTGTGCTGGCTTGATGATGGCCCTTTGTACTTTCCTGTGTGTTTTCTTGCAGCTGTAGGACATTATGCTAATGCATCCAGGTGCACATTTCTGTATGCTGCTGCAATTTTCTATTTATTTTATTTCTTGTGGGTTGTGGGGGGTTGGTGGAGGGGGTGTTATGATCTAGCGAAAATGTTACAGCTCCATCTGCTGGATAATGTCTCCCAAATATTGCCATTAAGATTAATGATTTTTCTTCTTAACAATCACAATTTCGTGCTAAAGAGAAACCACTCTGATGTTCCAAATTTCTTCATCATTCGGTGGTTGACATGTAAGCAAAATAATTCAGAGCTGTTTGCTGTTAAGTCTTAACTCTGATTCACTTACAGGGGCGGTGAATGGAACCAGGAGTCACAGTCAGTCACTTTATTAACCATCCAAACCCACCGGTGAACCTAAATGTGTCTTCTGAGTGTTATATTTTATGCTAACGATGGTAAAATAGAGGGAAATGTGAAAAAATATATATTGTTATATTAAATTTGCGTGATTTTGCCTCCCCTGACAATAAAAACAAATCATTTTAGCTCAACTATTTTTGTTAAACTATCCTAAGACAGTGTTACAAGAAAAGTAAACATAACAACTGGTCATTTTCTGAAGAGGCTTTTAACAGCATTTAACAGATTGAGGGTTTTTTTAACCGAATCACCTTTAATTAATGTCAGTTTTTAGTTCCACAGTTTTTAATTCATAGAAATTTGATCAAAATCAGACTGTGGCCACTGCACTAATGACCTGCTGTTCTCTTTTGCCTGTCTGTGTAAAATAATGACTGAATTCTATTCCGTGCTAATGCTAGTCTGTACTATAAAAGGCCATATCTGGCTGAAATATTGGGCTAAAAAAGTGCATGTGCTGCGATTCAGCCCCCTGCCAGCCTCCCATTGAGTTATAAACTACCACTTCCTGCTGGGCTGGCGGCGTTTCCTGTGCGGTGTTGCTAAGGAGAGAGAAAGGCGAGCCGCTAATGAGGTTACCCAGCAGGAAACGGCCATGCGGACGAGAGACGTGTGGGTGGGAGGACGACCCTAATCTTCTCTTTACGTAACTCTGCTGGAGAGATGGAGGGGGCTATTTTTTAAAAGACGTCACCTGCTAAAACTTTTCACAGCCACCCGCAGACAGGGCAGACAGAAGGACAGCCTAGAGCCACGAGCACCTGGTGGACGACCATAGTGTTCCTGTTTCAGCCCCCTGCCGAGAGGACACACAGATGTTAGACAGATAATGAAACGTAAACATGTCTGTGGTCATGGTGTGTACAATCAAGTGCCTTCTGCTCCGTGGCTAACCCTCCGTCTCTAATCCCGGAGCTCTCGCTCAAAAACAATTTCCTTTAAGCCTGGATTCCTTTTGCGGGATGAGGAGTTGAATTTTAAATATTAACAGACAAGATCTGTCATTACTAATCCTGCATGAACCTGCAGTGTCTCTACAGTGAATGACCTGAAACTCCATATGTCTTGTTGAAAATGGCCGAATGCTAACATAACCGTCAAACCTGTCAATAAATGCAGTCATGCACCAACTTGTTATTGCTATTGGCTGTTACATTGGTGACCAGCACTCGATAAGGTAAAAACAAACCTGTGCATAACTGCAATCGTGCTCCGTGTTGTTATTGTTACTGAGTGCCAGTTGCGTAACACCGGACTATCTGTGGAACAGAGCTATTCTTATTTCCAGATGTGTTGCTCTCAGGTTGGGTTCAAAACTCACCTTTGAGGTTTAATTGAGTAAGATGTAGCTGAATTCATCCTCCAGGTGTCATTACTTTAAAATGTGTCCGGGATCTGTTATTCATGGGAACATTTATGGAAGGCAGTACATGAACTGGCTGCCAAGAGTTTGGAAATTCTGCTGGATATTACACCCATAAGGTAGCTTTTAAATACAGATCAGGTCAGGACAATAGACCAAGATTCAAGATTCAATTCACATTATATGTGACATACATGCGAGTTGAAATACCGTTTCTCGCTGTCCATTGTGCCCTTAGTTAGAAGTAGAAACATTTTAATCTATCCATCCATCCATCACCCCTTTATTCCGCACTCGGGGTAGTGGGGGGGGGGCTGGAGCCTATCCCAGCTACTACGGGCGAAGGCAGGGTACACCCTGAACAGTTGCCAGCACGTCGCAGGGCCACACACTCACACCTAGGGGCAATCAACCTATCCCCAATCACGTATGTTTTTGGCTGTGGGAGGAAACCCGCGCGTTCACGGGGAGAACATGCAAACGCCACACAGAAAGATCCTGCGCCCGACCCGGGAGTCGAACCCAGGACCTTCTTGCTGTGAGGCAACAGCGCTAACCCCTGCGCCACCGTACTGCCCAAATTTTAATCTAGATTACAGTATTTTATTTGAATTTACAATAGACATTCTATACAGACTAAATAAGACACAAGACTAACAAATAAGGCAGTAGTGCAAATGATTGCAGCAGATAAGATAGTTGTGCAAAAATGGTAACAGCAGAGTGCAAGTATTAGCAAGTCAAAAGAAGCAGTGAGGATGAAACGTAAACTGTTTGAGACTATAGTTCAGTGCAAAAGAGGTAGCAGTAATCCCAGGTCCGTACACTGCGTCTGTACACACCGCCATCTTGAAGAAGAACCTTCAAAAGATTTGGCATAGTGTCCTACATAGTGAAGAAATGTGTCCTGCACAACAAACCATTTAACCTGTTCAATACCATTCTGAACGCAGCACGTAAGCAGGGACTGAACGTAACTAGTAGATTAGCAGATTTTCTAAAAGACAAGAAGGATATTGTTGTTAAGAACTCTGACCACCTGCCTAAACTGGACAACCTCGATTATGTAGGAAAATGACACACACTTGGATTATATAATTTATTTTGTATTTGTTGTTTAAAGATCGTTTTTTTTAAGCATCTTTGTGTTTCTAAAGCCCGCCTCCCACTTTTTGGCTTAGGTTTGACCCTGTATTTCCTTGCTTGTCGTTTTTCTTCGAACTTTATTTCCTTCTCTCTGCTTTCATTACCATAAAACACTATTTAAAGCAGTTTTTTTTCCTCCTGTAACTTTAGATCTTTTGAGCGTTAGGATCTCCAGTCTAATTACGTTCATTTGTTCTGATCGCCATCATCATCATTATCATTACCATTATCATTAGCAGTGGTATCAAAATGGTCCCACAGACTGAACTGGACCACAGAAAAGAGAGAAAGAGAGAGAGAGAGAGAGAGAGAGAGAGAGAGAGAGAGAGAGAGAGAGAGAGAGAAAGAGAGAGAGAGTAAGCTAATGAATGGTGGAAAGAATGTTAAGTAGAGTAGCGCTCAGTACAGTACACGCTGTACTCTGTTCTCTGCCCCCTCTGTGTTTGTGCGTTGTCTGGGACATCCATCCTGAATGGGGTCTCTGGCTGTAATTGCTGGCCTCAGCGCTGGTGTTGTTTTTCCCAGGCCTAACCTACAGGATGGAACGCAGCTGCAGTGCTGTTTGGGTTCGTCTTGTCTTGGCTGAAGCTGATAACGGCGAGCAGGAAGCTATAAGACGAACCGCCATCTCTCAGTCAATCATCAAAGGCCACCCGCCGGGACACGGGTCACACACCCTCCATTCATATATCTGATAGAGGCCAGGGGTCCCATGTGTTATTGTGGACGCCTGACAGAAAATGGCCTTTACATCACAGACATGCACTGACTTTTACTAATGTCACAGTGTGTGTGTGTGTGTGTGTGTGTGTGCGCGTGTGTGTGTGTGTGTGTGTGTGTGTGTAGTTATGCATGTTCTCCCTGTGGTTTTCTCCGGAGGCATTGGGTTTCTCCCACAGTCCAAAGACATGCGCTGTAATCTGTGAATTCTAAATACACTGTATGTATATGTGTGTGTGTGTGTGTGTGTGTGTGTGTGTCCACATGAGTGCCAGCCTCATTCCCACTGACCCCGGGATTAGTTTCAATTAAAGACATTAATGCTGAAGACGAGAGACTGAAGAGTGTCTTTTAGCTTTTATTTGTCATCGTAAACTGTTCACAGAATCTGATTTATGGACGAACTCTAGACTGCAATACTGACGCAGAGCTTCTATTAAACTGGATACGACTGTGAAATTAGACGGGACTTTAAGTTTTTTAAATATAATACTTATAATAGCTGTATATTGTAAAATTAATTTCTTTTACAAAAATGTGCAGTAAAAATGAAAATAAACGTATGAAAACATACTTAGCAAAGGAAAAAGTTGATATAAATTAGATAAAAGTAAAATTTTTAATTCATAAAAATTTGTAAAATAAAACCTAGTGCATAAAGATAAACAATTTAAATCGTACACACTAAATGGAAAGAACAACTTTTCAAGACGATTGATATCATGATCAGATGTATCAAACACTGCACTGGATGAGAAGTGAAACCTTACCTAGAGTTTAGACTGCGATCACTGCTTATTTTACTAAGGGCAGTTTCAGGCCTGTGGCATGACTGAAATTCCTCAGGATATTATTTCCTTTGAGAAAAGAGATTATTTGCACAGAAGACATTTTACTAATGAACAGAAGGTTGGATACTGGCCTAGAGCTGGTCAATGCATTACTATCTGGACTGGGTTTCTTTATTACAGGTTTAATATCATCTGTTTTGAAGTCACACGTGATGAGTGCTGTATTTAAAATGTTCAGGACATCAAACACTGTTGAACGCCTTGCTAGAAAATGCTGTAGGTACAGGGTCACCCCACAAGCAGGAGGACAGTTTCCCCATCCTTTTAAAAGGGTTTGTTGAGGACACCTCTGTTTACAATAGCAGTAATACTCATTCAAAATAACCGGACTCTAACTGGAATTTCTACATTTTGATCCAGTGGACGGCAGTGTGGTGGGGGGGCAGGCTAATTCACTGGTCAGTATTCTGTATTGATCTTGGAAATGTAACCCTTTCTTACCAGTGCAATTGGCCGTTCTGGACATTTAGGTTCTGAGAGATGCGCGTAATGTGACAAATATTTAGGCAGCTCAAAATTCCAGCCGGATGTTGGACGCAGGTCTCAAAAACAGGACATGTCCTGGAAAAAGAGGACGTCCCCCTACTCTTCTCTCTGTCTGACAACAAGAAGTGAAACTCTGCTGATTTTGGCGAATTTATATGAAGATGGAAAAAATCTTCTTTCCGGTTTAAAAATGCATTGTAACGTGTTACTGACATTTGTGCCGAGTAAAATATTACCAGTTTTTGTTCTGTAACGCTTACATTACCGTGTCACAGCAAAAAGCAATTAGTGATTAGTTACTTTTGTGACACGTTACTCCCAACTCTGGCTCTTTCACAGTGCACACATCGTTCAGGAATGGTTTGAGGAAGATGAAGATGGTGTTGTTCAAGCATCTGTGGGATGTGCTAGACAAACTAGTCCAATCTATGGCGGCCCGACCCAAACTCACAACTTAAAAGAGTAGCTGCTGACGTCTTGGTGCGGAAACCACAGCTCACCTTCAGAGGTCTTGTGGGCGTCATGCCTTGATAGGTCGGAACTGTTTTGGCCACCCATGTGGGACCTCTACTATATTAGGCAGGTCAGTGGGTATGATACTTGTTTGAATCCTACCTTCAGCACCACCACTGGGTTCCTGAACAAGACCCTTAACCTCAAGCTGTTCCAGGGAGACTGTCCCCTGTAGATAATGAATGGAAGTTGGTTCGGAAAAAAGTGTCTGATAAATGCCGTGAATGTAAATAAGTTCTAGAGGACTGCGGTAGATGATGCACAAGGCTGAACATCAGTTAGGTGGCGTCCTCCAAGCATGTTGAAATGTCCCATGGTTTGAAAAGAGCTTTGTGTGTCATTAAGGGAGGACCCGCTAGAGCCTTCACCTTTCAAGACTTACTGGTACTGTGCGACTGGGTGAGTCCTAACTGGTAGTTGGAGTGATGAAACTTGAAATCAAATAAAACACCCCACAGATGATGCTGCAACACCAAAAAGAGAAACACATCCTACATAATATATCTGTGCTACATTTCACCGCCTTGTTAGCTTTGTGTCCTGCTCCCGCCTGCCCCTTACACTCAACTATCACTCAGTCTTTGTCTGTGTCAGAGAGATAAAATATCTCCCTGTCAGAGTGTGGCTTATCATACAACTCCAGTTATGTAAACGGGGCTATTTAGCGCAATCTCCCCTGGAAAAGGTCATCATAGCTGTTAGTGAAAGATGTGAGGGCTAACGATGCACTGGGGTCTCTGCTATCAGCCTCCAGCATAGTCGGGCTGCTAAAAATACACTAAATACTCCTAAATGCCTCTATTGGGAGTGTTCAGTGGCTACAAATGACACATGTATCCTGCCATGTTGTCCACGGTGTGTGTGTGTATGTGTGTCTGTGTGTGTGGGTGAGAGAGGGGGGAGATAATTGAGTACTCAGAAACAGATGCTTGAAACTTTGAAGTACTTCTAAAATGTACTGAAGCTCAAATATCCTTGAAACCACAGCAAAAACGATCTGAGCTGCCACTAGAAAAATACATTTCCAGCGAAAGATCATATCTCTTACAGTAAAAGCGCATGAAATGCACAGTTAAACTCCACCGTTTTCCAGTAATAATCTGGGATTTGTTCTCAGCAGCAGCAGAACATGGCGGACGCTTTTATCCACATATTTATGTAGGAGCAATGCAAGACGGTAGTGTCTTAGAAGAGGAGCTCCATAAACATGCTTAAATTTAGAGTATTAAAAGGTATAATTACTTAACTAAATCCTTTTAGTTGGTCATGCATTTTTCCAGACCAATCAATGAGCTTGTCCTAAATATGGTGTTTTATATTTGCAACCAAATGACCTTTGGCTGCATGTTTTTATTTTGTGATATTTTTATGGCTTTACTTCAGTACCACTTTGACCCACTGGGGGGCCACAGTCACAAACACTCAAAAACACCTGTTTCATTCTGAAATCTACTTTTGCCAGGCACTGACTTCTGCTGAACCCTCATTGTTGGAACATTGCTGTGTAGATTTGATTGCACCAAACCAGGAGAGCTTCTGATGTTGAAGGATCTCCATCTCTCCAGAGAACCCAGTTCCACTGCTCCACAGCCCAGTGCCAGAGGGCTTTATACCCATCTGGCAGAAGCTTTCCAGTGGGTATGGTGAGCTTAGGCTAATGCTCAGCTGCTGCTATTGGCAATGGTTTGTGTGACAATGAGAATAAATAAGCTGTGTGTTCACAACTGAACAGCTGTCACAGAAATGGGGCACCCTAAACTATTTGAATTCACTTTATAAATTCACCCCCAAGCCAAACCCAGAAAGGTCCCAGGGCAATAACAGGGCTGGCTATGGACACTGCTGTCCCTTCCTAAGTGTTACTGACTGTGTTATGGTGGGTGAACTTGTGTGCACTGTTTAGGTTTGGACACCAGGAATATAAGGATATAGATAGCTCTAGGTCAGGGCTGGGCAATTCATTTCTACAGGGGGCCACATGAAATATATGAACTGTGTTGGAGGGTTGACAATGATATCTTGAAATTAATTCTGCTCTATATTAATTTTCTCCCATTGTAAAAAGCAGTACATTTTGATATGCTGCTACTGATAATCAGAAGTACAAGAATAAATATTTATGAACATGCATTAATTCTGGTGTTGGTTGAAGTGGAAAATAATCATATATAATAAAATGTATTTGATTTATATTCATTAACCCTCTGGCTGTCCTCGTTTTTACTACCCTTTCAGCGTCCTCGAGGCCAAAAATGGCCACAAAGGCGCTGAGTGTGACTATTTGATGTATGGAGTTTATTATTGTTTTTTTTACTGAGTTGAAGTAAAAAATTAAACGATCTAAAATAACTCCATTGCATTAACACAGCTAAAATGGTAAACAAAAAAGGAGTGAAGTGGCCAAAAATGGCCAGAGGACGCTCAGAGGGTTAAAGACTGACATGGCAGGGAACTACACTCAGAATGAGCCTGAACTGTGTCAATCACAATCGTCATATTAGGAAAACAAAACAGCCAACCATAAAAATATTAAATACATACATTTCTATAAAAGTCAACTGTAAAACAATCTAAGGGTTTATCAACACTCAAAGCATTCATATTTGCCAAGTTAAGCTAAAATATGAGATGATGATAAACTAAGAGCCATTTGGGATCAGAAAGAATCGGCTCTTCTTTGGAAGCCGTCCCACAACAGCCTGTTCCCATCGCTGTAAGTGGTTCACCTGTACACACTGGTGTATGTGGTATTCACAGCGCAAATGCGTACCAAGTTTACAAACTTCATACTGCGTGCTCAGCACCGCCTGGTCCGCACTGCGACTTCATGGCCCGAGACATGGATGAGACATCGATGTTCGGCAGGCTGGATAAAAAAGCCCAGTGGGCCGCACATGGCCCACCAGTTTGCCCACCCCTGCACTAGGTGCTTGTATTTGCCATATTCAGCACATCCTTAAAGCAATCTGTGATTTCTCTGCATGCTTTCCCATTGCCTAGCTCTGACTGGCTCTGGCTATCAGAGAGATCATTCTGTGCTAAGTTTTGAATCGTGTCCCCTGAACAAATCTGTTACTCATGTTCATTTTTCTGCAGAACGCTTTCCAAAGACTATCTCTCCAAAGACATGTGAAATCCTTAACCCTCTACTGAGCCCATTCCTCCCTCTTAAGCAAGGTTAAGTAATAAATAAATTTAAATGGTTAGTTAGGTTATTTTTTCATCTTTGCGTGGGTCGACTGTATCTCATTTTTCACCTCGTTTATCAATACCATTACAATTATTGGGCTTTAAAACTTCAGACACTCAGCTGATATGATATTTTGCAGTGATCTATAGTGGCATTTTCTACCAATGCGATGGCTAAAGCCAGGTCATGCACATGAGGTCAAGACAATAGTTCATCAATATACACACTGGACACCAACTGGACACAGGCAAGATTACAGGAGGGAGTGAGACACTGGAGGGATACATTAGCTATTACAATACCCCTCATACCCCTTCGATAGCTCAGCTGGTAGAGCTGAGTTTTGGGGCAGCTGGTGGGCAGAGAGTCACCTGTGCGATTAGGAGGCCATGGGTTTGAATCTCAGGAATGCTAGGGACACCATTGAGGTAGTAACATATTGTATGTATAGTGGCATGGAAAAATATTTGTTGAATCACAATAACAGCAATGAAATAAAATGCATGTGTGTCTGTACAGCTCTTTACCCTTTCGACCATCTCAGCCAAATACACAGTACACAGTGAGACGAAATATCGTTCTCCTGGACCATCGATGCAACATAGAACACAAAAGAACAGCAGCACTCACAGAGATTAACGGGGGTTTACAAGATAACCTAGTGAAAAATATACAGGTTAACTTGTATTCCCCCTTTTTACCCTCACTGTTTATCTGTCTGAGTGCTGCTTTTCTGGTCCAGTAGGACGATATTTTGTCTCATTGTGTACTGAGATGACAATAAAGCTTTACTTATTTACTTACTTACTTATTATATGCAACCTAAACATGGCACAACATGGTACTGTTATAAATAATGCATTTATGTACAACCCTCTTTTCAACCTGAAGGAAATTTCCAACTATTTGGACAGTTTTTAGCTGGACTTAATTTGGTCATATTGATAGAGTGTATCACAGCTACTTTTGCCTATCCAGTCTTCCTGATATTGTGTGACTGTGTGAGTCCTAGCTAGTAGTTGGAATGATGAAATTGGAGAGAAATTTGAAATAAAAAAACATCCACTACAACCAGTGGCCCCTTATTGTTATGCATGAAATACATTCATGCTAATGATATTGTGTATCACTACTGGAACTGTGAAAAGGAAAACCCTGGTAGGTAAGGGGGAAGATGAGGGGAGGTATTCTACAGGAGGACTCGAGAGTCCTCCATCCCTGCCTGTTCTCCATTATAAACTAATACAAACACAAATCAGTTTTAAAACCTCACCTCACACTCTGCAGCTCCACTGGACTCTCCTCTAGTCGCTTCCACAGCTGCATTCTGGTTCTCCAGATGAAATATATATGATATTTCAGACAGGTAGGTGATCTATTGTGTTCGTTTTGAGCTCTGCTGTCCAATACATCCTAAAAGGCACAATCTTAAATATTAATCCCAAATCCTTTTAAAGCCATACCTCACTACACCTGCCACTCCCTCTGTACCTGCTTCTTGTTCACCTCAAGATTTCTCCTGATAAGATACATGATTAAAGATTCAGGATTTTTGTCACATACACCGTTATACATGTACAGTAGTGTAACAGGGTGTAACATGGTGAAATGTGGACCTGAGTCAACTCGTAAAATTGAAATTAATGATAAATCTAGAAAGGCTAAACAAAGGTAATTAAAAATATGCAGAAAAATATCTTCCAACAAAACAATACAACAAACAATCATGTAATACTAGAGTTTAAAAAATAATAGATTATAATTTTGTATCGATTTTTTTATAAAATACATAACTATATACACTATTGTTGTTCTTTTTAAATGACCTGCGAGGACAGTTGAAGTTTTTGTGCTGGCTTGTGTGGAAATGAGATTACAAGAATCTGTTGGTGGGTTTCCCAGTAGGGGATTAGAGCTAATACATTTCCATTTAATGAAAATGATCCATTCAGTATGTTGTGTAGTTCAAGCTTAATCCCCATTCAGGAAGTGGAAGCACTATGTCAACGTTCAAAGTGACAAAGAGAAAGTTCTGATGTTACAGGACTGAGACGAGAGTAATGTTAAAGTTAGATAGACTAATATGACCGGACGGTACCAGAGTGCTTTTTGACAAATTGAGCATAATTAACATTACAGTTTGAAACACAAACTGTTCTTGTACCTTACAATAACAAGATCTTGTGTGTAATAAGAACTCCCTGTATCTGTGTGGGTGGAGCCTGGTTCTCCAGTTTCCCCCCATAATTCAAAGACACGCATATCTGCTGGACTGGAGATGCTAGACTGCCCCAGACGTGAATGTGTGAGTGAGTGTGTGTGTGTATGTGATTAAATGTGTGCCCTGCAAGGGTCTAGCGACCTGTTCAGGATGTTTCTCAGCCTCAACCCTGTGAACTTGAGATTAGCAATCCCATATTTAGGATACGCAGCTCAGATAGTGGATAGAGTTGTAATATAAGCGACTATAGCTAAATGGCTAAAGATAACACAGCTGTTTCCAATATTGGGGGGGGGCAAAACCCATTCCCCTGGGCTCCAGTGTCAACGGTCAAGATAAAGTTTTGAATGTTAGACCATTGGTCATTTATTCAGTCCATGAGAGAAACACTCTGAGGTCAACGCAACCCCAGGCTAGCACTTGCATGCAGGGATGCAGGATGCTGACCGGGCCAATACAACAAGCCTCCACTTTGGAGTTTGGATGGTTGAAGTAGAGTAAGGCAGCGCAGGTGAGCTTTATTTACCATCACACTCTGATCAGGCCTCCTGGCTCTAACTATATCTGAAAGGAGATCCCAATGAATCCAGGAGCAAAAAAACCCAATAACCTGAGGGAAATGTCACCACCACCAAGTGAAGGTTAATTACCACAGAAAGACTAGACAGACAGCAAACAGCCCAAGGGCAGCAGAACAGTCAGAGCACACAAGCAAACACACACACAGCTATAAACTGATTCTGTCATTGTTTACTTTAGGATCATCTTTGGCATAATCAGGATTTGTAATCAATCCCCAAGAAGATTAAACCCCAAACTCACCTCTCTCTGAACTCCTGTGCTTTCCCCACCTGTACCCCACCTGCACAAAGTTATGTGTGTATTATACACTCATACACACACTAATGTGAATTATTGAGGGAGGCAAGTTTAAATTACACCCCCCTTTTGGACTAAGATAAGCGGTTGAAGGGTTTTACATATTGGCTGTGTGTGAAATAAAACACATGCAGCCAGCTCAGACCTCCTGAGGCAGGAAGGCACCAGGTCACATCGAGAGTCTCCAGCCCAGTTTGGCTGCAGGTGCACATCCAATTCAACAACCAGGCACTGAAGAAGAGGCCTTCAGTTTCAGCCAGGTCATGAAGCATCCAGTCTCTGGAGCCCCCTGGTGTTCACCTAGTATGCCTGGCCTTTGGTGTATAGACTTGGTGGTGATGGGGGGGTGGGGGGTGGTGTTGTGGGGGGTGGGGGTGTGCAGTGCCTTGCAAAATTGTATTCCTTTACAACCTGGAATTTATAAGGAATTTTGGGGGGCTTGTATCTTTTAATTTATACGATACTGCGACCAATTTGCTGATGCAAATTTTTTATTATTATTGTAAAACAAGAAAGGGGTTTTACATATTGGCTGTGCAGCAAACAGACTATGCATGTGACAAATAAAAAGAAAAAAAAAGAAATAAACACAAAAAAACCCTTTAATCTTGAAGAAATTACACAAAAAAAGAAAACATTAGCCTGCCCCTCCCAGAATACTTTGTACAGCCACCTTTTCCTGCGATTACAGTGAAAAGCTGTTCATGGAAAAACTGCTGCAGCTCCATCCCGTTGAATGGACGCCACTTGTCTACAGCAATATTTAATTCATCCCAGATATTCTCGGTTGGATTGAAGTCTGGCCCATTTCAGGACATTTCTCTTTAAACCTGTGTGTTGATTTAGCAGTGCGTTTAGGGTCGTCTTTCTGGAAGGTGATATTTTTTCCATTTTCTAATATAATTAACATATTTCCATTTTCGAATAATGGATTTAATGATGCTCCTTGGGATTTTCAGTGTTTGTGATATTTTTTATTATAACACAACACTTTGTCTCTGATCCGTGTGGAGAGTTCCTCTGTCACTTGCTTGATGGGAATAAGTGTATATATAATGAGAACAAGTGTATCAGAGCAAGTGTATCAGAACAAGTGTATATATACTTGAACCTTAATGAACTAATTAAGTGGCTTTTGAAGGAAGGGGTAGGGGCTTCAATTCTAAGGGCGTGGAAACATATGCATGCACCAATTTTCAGTTTCATATTTTTTTAATTATTATTTAAAACATATTTTGTAGTTGGTTTTCTAGAAAGATAACAAAATAGAGAGAATGCCAAGGGAAGTAAATACTATTGCAAGGCACTGTAGTTAACAAGATTGCCCGAGGCACATGAGGATTACACATTGACCATAAAAAAAGTTAAAGGAGAGTCTACCTCATTGTATTTCACCTGCTTCTATACCTCACTGTAAAGAAAGTGGGAACTTAATCGACACCCTTATCCAGAGCAGCTTACAGTTACTAGTAACAGGGACAGTCCCTCTGGAGACACTGTCTTGTCTTGCTCAAGGACACAATGGCACAGTGAGTGGGGACTGAACCTGAAATTGTGGTCACAGGGTACACAAAGTTAAACTGACTACCAGCTCACCTGTCCAATTTCGCTACATGTAAAAGTGTTGTGACAAATAAACTTATCATCATCACCCGACTCTCTACCTCACTGTACCTCATCTACCTCTCTATCTCACTCTACCTCACCTTTCTCTCTACTTCACTGTACCTCACCTGTCTCTCTACCTGACTCTACCTCACCTGTCTCTCTACCTCACTGTACCTCACCTGTCTCTCTACCCCACTGTACCTCACTTGACACTCTACCTCACTGTACCTCATCTACCTCTCTATCATACTCTACCTCACCTGTCTCTCTACCTCACTGTACCTCACCTGTCTCTCTATCTCACTGTACCTCACCCTCCACTCTACCTCACTGTACCTCACCTGCCTCTCTACCCCACTGTACCTCACTTGACACTCTACCTCACTGTACCTCATCTACCTCTCTATCTCACTCTACCTCACCTGTCTCTCCACCTCACTCTACCTCACCTGTCTCCTGTCTCTCTACCTCACTGCACCTCATGTGTCTCTCTACCTCACTGTACCTCACCTGTCTCTCTAACGCACTGTACCTCACTTGACTCTCTACATCACTGTACCTCTAATGCAAAGAAAGAATTTCACTTGGTTTGTCCTGTGGTGTGTTCATTTGTGACTATAAGGGCCATTTTACTTTATAACTATCCAAACACACCTGTGAGGTTTTTTTATGGAATATTGGTAAAATGTGGGGTTTAAAATCAGGTTACAGACGAAAACCATTTCAAATTATAGAATTCATAAACAATCACCATTGTGATACATCTTTTACAAGCATTTAACCACCACTGAAAACAGCAAATGTTTCACAGCAATCCACTTATTATATTTTAACTATTTAATTATGCCCTAAATGTGCATAATTGATGGAATTGTCCTACAATAGAAGTTCCATTTGTTTGTAGTTGGAGTCTTACCCAAGAGAGGGCGCTCGAGCTCTATCCATGATGTTTAGGTGGGCCTTTAAGGTTTAGATCCAATGTCGTGAACAATGACCATCAATCTAAACACAGCACGGACCAACACCGTCACAACACCGTCACAAAACGCTCTCGTTTTTATTTTTTGCGTTTTAATCCTCTATGGATCTTCACTGGGGAAGGAAGCCCCTCAGCAAGCCCCCCTCAAACATCAGCACTGCTACTTTTAATTCCTTCTGTAAACGTTCATCATTTTAATGGAGTAAATGTTCCTAATATTCCTGAGTCTCCTTCCCCCCCCCCCTGTTTGGCTGCCGCGCCTTTGTGTTGTGACTGAACGCAGCTAATGACACCAATTAACCAATCAAGGCGTAATTGGCAGTATGTGCCAATCAACGGCCTCCTCGAGCAGAGTGAACACGTGACTCCGCCATTGGATTGGGGGGCTGTCAATTCTGCCCGGTTACCACAGGCCACGCCCCCCTCCCCTCACTCACACACACACCCCTCACACACCCATCTCCATTGAGCGTGGCGTGAGGGAGTCGGGGTGGGAGGTGTGGACACGCACGCACACACACACACACACACGCACTTCCCATTAGAGAGAGTTGAGGTGCGTTTTTTCCTGTTTTTCTCCAGCTCGTG
>JBBMFX010557963.1:0-16153 GCA_037832545.1 Rhabdalestes septentrionalis
AGGGAAAGTGAAAAACAAAGATAGAGAGAAAGAATAGAATGAAAGAGAGAGAGAGAGAGAGAGAGAGAGAGAGAGACAGAGACAGAATGCAAGAAAAAGAGAGACAGGGAGAGACAGAAAGACAGAATGAGAGAAAGAGGGAGTGAGAGACAGAATGAGAGAGAGAGAGAGAGAGAGAGAGAGAGAGAGAGAGAGAGAGAGAGAGAAAGAGAGAGAAAGAGAGAGATGGGCTAGGGGCCTGCGGGCTTGGTGAACAGGTGCATGTTTTTAATAGCGTCATGTGGAGTGGACATTTTTCAACATCCCCCCACCCACCCACCCAAAAAAAAAAGAAAAAGAAGAAGGACCCTTACCCTCACCAGGCCCTCCTATTGGTTACTCTACATATACTCTACATATTTTACCAATGAAATCTAAACTATATTTATTTTTTCATTCATTTATTTGAAATAGCTAATATTTCAAATAAAATTTGAGATGAGAAGGTGATAAACCCTATATACACCCTCCTGATTGGCCAGTTAAATATTCTCTCCTGAGCTCTGATTGGATGATCTTACAGTACGTTTCAAACCTGCAAATGCTTTAATGAGAGGGCCATATGGGGCTTTTTTTAGGACTCCCGAATGTTCAAAAACTTTGAATACCTCTGAAATCCTTCCAAAATATTCTTCTCTGCTTTTCCATAGAGACTCAGGAGCTAGTTATGACAGAGAGTATCAAGAGATAACACTTTAGGACTAGAGTGGAGAAACGTTGCTGTAAAACAGTGCTGAGAAAGCTGGTATAAAAACAAGCCTACAATAGGTAGTCAGTCCAGCAAGGCTGGAGTCCTTTCAGCTAGGATGGAAAGTGCTGTACAGGGCAGGAGAGAGTGTGAGAACCCCAGATAAAGATCACTTCAACCTGCACTGACCGGTGAAAAATGCGGCCAAGGTGGAGAGGTCCAGCGGATCCATTGTCCTGAACCTGAATAAGAATCCACGGACACGAGGGAGGGATCAGGCACCAGGTCCTTTCAGCGACTGTGGCATCTTCCAACACCTGCATCACTACTCTTTTGTTCCGAGCCGGGGTGCGTTAGGCAAGAGCTGGCAGGAGTCCTGCAGCTAGGCCAGTCTGTAAGATAGTAACTAGCCTAGCATGCCAAAGTCCAGGTAATGGACCGATAAAATCTCAATGACCTCCTTTATTTAGCCCCCGCCATTCACATTTACTACAGCCCACTGTTTCTCTTGGTCCTCTCACATCTTTCTGTCTCACTTTTCCACATCTTTGTCACTCTAAAAAACAGAGAAGCACTTTTAGCTGCAGACTCACCAGCATGAAGTGCCACAGAAAATCTTCCTCCCCATGTCACTCACCTACACAATAATCCGTGCAATAACCTGCTACTGCTCAGATGAGAAATTCTTCGTTGGGGTTAAATAATTATTATTTTGTGCAATTTTTTTATTATTATGTGCACTAGAATACTTATGTCAATTTACTGGTCTACTACTGACCTCTATTACAGAAAATAATGGTCCAAAGAAACCACACTTTGTGTTATTTGTAAGTTACAGTAAATTGTTTATCTATAGAATTTGTGCCTTAGTATTCTGTGTGTACATTATAGTGTATTTTGGAGTTTTTATTTAATTTATTTAGACTTTATATTCTGAGTTGTTTTTGTCTTTCTGTACAGCCATAAAATAAACAATTTCCTCTGGGATTAATGATTGTAGTTTGAGAATGTGTGCAACTTAATACTTCATGTGGTGACAAACACTTTCCAGTCCTTTGGTTAAAAATGATGGAAAGCAAGATAAAGTATTGATTCTAATTTGTTTAAACTTCATTTAAATCTGATCTTTCTGTCTTGATGGTTCACGTTCATGTTGGAAAGTGATCCATTTCTGCCTCGGACCTGATGAATGGAGATAACAGTGGTCAGCAAAAAATATTTTTAAAAATCTGATTTGGGTCACAGCCAAAAATGGCTTTATACTATTCCTTATGAAATGAATCCACTTATGATTGTTGAATACTTTAATGTAGCTCTGAGTGGGTTTGGTGTGAAATGGTTCATTGTGGAGAATTTTACCAAATCACCGTGGAATCAGGGGTCACCCTCTCTTCGATTTTATATAATTAGCATCAGAACAAAACCTAATATTTCATTTAGTGTCTTTTTTAACTTTCTGACAAAATTTGAGAATCTTAGCATTTTACATCATGGTAAGATTTCATGATGTTAGGACCAAAACAGGCCTCATACAACAGAAAAAAAATCAGAATCTGAACAAATATCGCTGAATCTTGTTTAATAAATAATGAGGTTTACATAATACTGCATGTTTGAAATGGATGTTTTAAAAATGTAGGTCGAAACCTTGGGGCAGCATATTCATAACCATTTATAACCAATTTTCAGTAGCTGTTGGATGCACTCTATTATCACCACTGTGGAAAACTTGGACTCAGGAAGTTCTTAGAATTTCTAGTCTTCATGTTTAATACAGTTTTCATCATGTATCGTAATCTATTATTTCTGACATTAGGCTCTAATTCATTTAATAGAAGATGAGAAACTTGAGAATTCAGGCCTGAGATAATGCAATATTTAAGACATAAAAAATATTCAAAAGCATTATATCACTCTTGTTTTGTCCTTCAGGCCTATTCAGTGCAGGTGGCGGTGATTCAAATTCACATGATTCTGAATGAGCTCCATGATTTTAACCCTGTTGTGTGAGCTCGGACATGAGCCTCATCCTGTGTATCCGGAAACTCCACCTGTTCTATCAACCTGTGTGTTCGAATACAATCAACCCGTCAGTGTCCAGATGCCCTATGTGACCACCTCAATGTATCAGATACTTTGTGCCCGAACCTCCAACTTCAGCTGCTCAGATCTCCTTCCCTGCCCACAGTAATGGGCCGTTGAGGGCATTGGTTTTAGAGAGGGGCAGGGCGGGGTGGTGTCGGTCTCCCTGGGGGGTAATCAGGTCCCCGGGACGCCCCAACAGCAGACAGCAGCTCCTGATCCTTTCAGCATGTGAGAAGATTGTTGTCGCTTCGCCCCGTATGAAAGGGTCTCTTTCTTCCCCCATCGTACCCCCGGCCCATCCGAAAATGCAATCTGCCCCAGCTAAAGTAACCGGATACAGCCACAGCACCTCCAGCCCACACCCAGCACTCTCTCTGCACTCCTCTACCTCTCTTCTCCCTCTCCCTCTCCCTCTCTCTCTCTCTCTCTCTCTCTCTCCCCTTTAGCCTCTCTCTCGCCCTTTATCCCCCCTCTCTTTCTCCCTCTCTCTCTCTTTTGCACTTCTCCACAGAGTGCTGATCATTTGCAGTGCAGGTGTCTGATTTTCATTAAAATTGCAAATTGAAGTGGATGCCTCATCTGATAAGAAGGCACAACTGGGACTCCATTGTTTCTCTCCCCCCCCCCTCTCTCTCGTGCTCTCTCTCTCTCTCTCTCTCTCTCTCTCTCTCTCTCTCTCTCTCTCTCTCTCTCTCTCTCACACATACTCTCTCCCATTCCCTCTCTCTCTGTCTCCCTCTCTCTGTACTCTCCCTCTCTCTCTTACTCGCATTCTCTCTCTTTGTGCTGTCTCCCATTCTCTCTCTCTCTCTCTCTCTCTCTCTCTCTCTCGCACACTCCTTTTCATTCGAGTTCTCACCTGATTTTTCTTCTTATCTCTCTTTCTCTCCCATTCCCTTTGTCGCATGCTCTATCTCTCTGTCTCTGTTTCTCTCTCCCTCTCTTTCTCTCTCTCTCTCTCTCTCTCTCTCTCTCTTTCAGTCTCTGTCTCATTCTCTCTCTCTCCCATGTCTGTAGTGACATGTTATTAAAATCCATTACTTCTCAACAGGCAGTAATTGACCCGGTTCCAGCTCCTCCCACAGATTTGCTCTTTCACAGCTGCTGTTGCCTGTTTTCACAGAATTTTGGAAATAATCCTCAAATGTAGGTTAAGGAACTAATGACAGACTGTAACTGTATGATAATCAAATAGAGTGAGTTACTGAATTTAGTATTTAGTATGTGTGTTACACTAACCAGGGGAAAGACTGGGTTATTATGAATGATTGAACTACATGAACCCAAGTATGGCATGCGTGGCCCTCAATGGATGCTCACCACCTCAGTATTCAGCTCTGGAAAAAAATAAGAGAGCACTGCAATTTATTTTAAAATCAGCATCTCTGTGAGTATAAAAAACTATTCCATGCCAGTGTCTGCTAAATTCTAAAACAAGTTCCTCATTCTGCTTTATGAGGGACTGATTATCTTATTCAATGAGGACAGGACAAGTTTAAAAATACTGCTGTTCTTGACATTCTCCTCTCACAGTGAGACCAGTTGGGTGGTAAAACACTCCTAGAAGTTCATCAAAGGTAATTATTGGTATTTTGTTTAAGATTGGACAAGAAATTAGTTTTCTTATTATTTACTTAAATTATTCAAGTTCTGTAAATGTTGCATCATTTATCATATTTTGATGTGATGTCATTTTCTATGAAATGAAGCTTTAAAGAACAATATTTTATTTGGAATAATATTATCAGCAGTTCTTAAAAACTAAGGCAAAGCTGTTCAGTTCAATTCTTGCATCTATAAAAGATAAAACCTAGTACAAAAGATATTAAAGCTAAAACCTGAACATTTTTGCAATTGTCTCTTATTTTTTTCCAGAGCTTTAAACCCCCCCATAGATGTTTATCCCAAAAACCTCTCCTTTACTGCTTGACCGGAGGTTCAGAATGATGTTAAAGCTCTCCTTCCTGGAAGATTGGGAGCTCCAGGGATAAATTCAGAAGGTCTGGGAATGAGAGATAGCTGGGTGAAAGGCAAAAACTCATAAAACTAAAAGAAGGTAAAGGTCTTGTCCTTCTCATGATAAATGCTTATTCAGATCACTGGGCTTGGCTGGAAAGTGGAAAGATGTGAGAGAGTAAATGAGCCGTTTTACAGTTTGTGGAGAGAATGGAGACAAACAGAGGACAGAGACAAATTGTTTGGGGGGAGGAGGTTCGCAAACTCAACCAGCTGAAATCCTCCCAGCGGCAGTTTTCAGCTCCCAGTGAAATGTCACACCAAATTTCTTGCCCCAAATTTTCCAAATTAACAAAGAGGATTTGCTCAGCATGGAAAGCCACTGCAATTGGGAATCGGCCAGTTTTACTAAGCCAGGCAAATCCAAGCAGCTGCCATACATCTCTCTCTCTTTCTCTCACTCTCTCCCTTTCTCTCACTCTCTCTCTTTCTCTCTTTCCATCTGATCACATTCATACATGACTCTTTTTCATATTTTCCATTTTTTAACCCCAGAAACCACTTGACCTGTCTTGTTTCCACTTGTATCAGATGTCACCTTTACACTGTATGGGGTGTCTGTGTGTTTCACAAAGCAGGATTTCTACATTAACTTGGTGACTTGGCCCAAAGCAAGGTTATCCAATAAAAATGTCAACTAACTCCAATTAACTTTTATTGGATAAGCTTCAACTTGGATTAAGGTATCTGGTTACTTTAAAATCTCTGCCTTTAATTTGATCCATCCTGTTAATATTGGCAGTTCTCAAGGCTGTTGCTTCTTTTCATGTGATAGAATATTGCAGCACGGTGCAGGGTTTGATTCCTGGCTGGGATGGTCAGTGTCATTTGCATGTTCTCTCCATGTCTACCTTGGTTTCCAGCAAGTACTCTGGTTTCCTCATCCATGTTACTTGAACTGGAGGCTAAATTTAATTTTCTTATTTCAGTCCACACAACAGTCCACACAACAATGGAGATACAAACTAACAGCTACGATATTGGTGAAATACAAGCATTACTATCCATTTGGGCTGAAGAAAATTTCTGTGGGAGTTTCGCAACACTGTGATAAACGCAAAGGTGTAGCAGGGCATTGCTAACAAGTTAGCTAGGTTAGGTTTTAAATGCACGGCTAAACAATGACTATAGAAATAACTGTAGTAAATATCTGTACAATTATTTAAGGTTAAAAACAACATCTCAACAGAGAACTTTTACCAAATTAGGATGGCAACTTCTGAGTTATGTAAAACCTTTATAGTCAGAATGCCAGCGTCTCATGAAGAAAATGAAGTAAATGTTTTATTACCATTATTAGCCTCTTTTCACTCTCTCACACAGGTACAATGGGAAGAACAGGAAGTTGCCAGCGTCCTCATCAACTAGCTCTGGCTAGGTCTGAACCCATTAGTCGGGGAGTATTTAAAATCAGTTCTATCTGTTGCTGTATGAGTTCTTTACTTGTGCTCTGGTGTTCCACACTTCAACAGACTGACGAGAATTGTTCTTGTATTTGATTCGGTTGTGCCGCCTGATGGCAGAGCAGCTAGAGATCTCCTCATCAGTAAGACATTCTCATACAACAGAGCAAACAGTGGTTATGAATAAATGAATAAATTTGAAACTCTTAAGATGGTATCACCTGTAATATTGAATCTCCATGAACTTCGTTATGTCAGCAGTTAGAGTGTGCTCATTCCACATCACATCAGTGTGAGCCTATGCTTGAATGAAAAGTAGTCAGGCAGTGCAACCATGTGATGCTAGGCACTGTAAAGTTAAACAGTTAATTAAGATGAGTCTGAAATCCTGCTTTGTGAAACACCTCCTGTTCTAATAGCTTGCAGCGGGGGGCGTTCTTGTGGTAAACGGAAAACAACAGCAGTGGGGCTGCGAGATCACACCCACTGAAGCGTGCTTGTTTATGCTGCTCTCTGTGAGTGAACTGTGTTGACCTGGTATTTCCGGATTGGGAATGTAACGTTATAGTCGATGCAGTTAACAGTAGCACCCACGGAATGACGTGCTGGAATGTGTTGGTCCTGCTGTGAGATCTGCATGCAAAAGGCTTGTATCAACACACAGTTGATCTGCAGGGCTACTGGCATGCACCTGGCTGTGTGTGTGTGTGCGTGTGTGTGTGTGTGCATGTGTGTGTGTGTTTGTGCGTGTGTGTGTGTGTGTTTGAGGGCAGGGCAGGCCGGAACAAAGCCACAGCTATGTCAATACCACCAAAACGAGAAAAACAAACAACTGTAGGTTTACAAGCGGTCAGCCCCAAACAGCATTTTCAGACTTTCCTCAGAAAATATGTTTCCCTTTGTAATGCATTCATAAGCTCAGCGGTTAACCCTTGGAAACAGTCCCAATAGTCAAAGTTTGAAGGATCTCAGTGAGCTGGCACTGAGTAAATTACGTATCACCCTAAATGAATCCCTATATAATGTGCCGGACAGTTCATGGAATAAAGGCTTCAACATCCAAACAGCACATTCAGTGAAAGATTCATTAAGTATTCAGCCACAGGCTGTATACACTCCGACTGGACATTATGCGCATCATTTGATTGTAAAAAACATGCTTCTGTGGCAATATAGGGAGTGGGGAGCCAGTTGAGATTCAGCCTGAATCTCTGCTGGACAGAGTGTGTGGGTTACCGCCCAATTGCAAAGAATGGAGAGAGGATGTGGGTGTTTATAAATTACACTTGTGTAGACCAGGGGTGTCTGGTCTTCTCTGCAAGGGGATTTTATTCCCTTCATTCCAGAATTGTTCATAAAGGGAGTGTGACAGCCACCTCGTCCCCGTCACGTAGATTCCATTCCCCATCTCCCGAATATTAGTTTTACCTTCTGTACTCCCTGTCTCCCTTTGATTTCTCTCCATCCCTGTCCTTGGATCCAGTTTGTTAGTTCCCTTGTCCCCTACCTAGTGTGTCTGCTCCGTTTGCATCGCGTCCCATATATTAGTTTCACCTGTCCCTCTTTCCATTTAGTTCACCTGTTCCTTGTTTGTTTCCCTTATTTAAAGCCCCAGTGGATCCCATGTCCCCTGAGTCTGTATTTGTCTCCTCCTGTCTTGATGATTGTATTCCGTTGTTCATGATTGTTCTGTCTTGTCTTACAGGCCCGTGTTCCTCCCGTTTTTAACTGAAGTGGACCT
Source organism: Rhabdalestes septentrionalis (assembly GCA_037832545.1). NCBI lineage: Eukaryota > Metazoa > Chordata > Actinopteri > Characiformes > Alestidae > Rhabdalestes > Rhabdalestes septentrionalis. The sequence goes on from JBBMFX010557963.1 coordinate 7,973, forward strand.
TGCACCCCCTGTTCGTGTCCATGTTTTCCCGGTCGTGTTTAGTATTGGGAATACTCGAGCTGGAGAGTCTGGTTTTATTTTTTGTTCATTTGAGGAGCACGGGTCTTGGTCCATTCATCTGTTCATTGCCTTGATTGTTTCTGTCTTGTTCTGTGTTTTTGGTTTGAGCCGGGGTTTGTGTTTCTGTTGCTTTCTTTCTGTGTTTTGAGTTCCCATTAAAAACCTGTATATAGTACTGTGTTCGTCCTCCCCCTCCCTCTCTGACGTTGGTTGTTCGTGACAGGGAGATACAAATCACACTGCTAAAGTTTAAAATGCTGGGTTTACAGTATATAAGCCTATTGGGAAAATGAACATTAATCTGTACACTCAGTATTAGAGTAGTGGACAGGACCTTTTGCTCTGTGTGAATCAAAGACATCCAAGAAAGCATTTGATAATAATCATATCCTGTTTGTATTTTGTGTTTCAGTCATCATCCTGTAGTGTTACATTAAAACAGACATTCAGTTTCCAGCAGCTTTACAGTCTGAATGACTGGCATAAGTGCTTGTATCTTAAAATGTTTAATGCTATAAGTGATAAACAGGGGTTGTATTGGTTACTGGGTGAGGTGGAGAAGGGGGTCCATGTTATATTTATTGACCAGCAGTGTGTGATCATACTTTTCAACTGGGGGTGTGTGATCATATTTGTTTATGGGGGAGAAAAGGGAAGCACACATTTGTCGCAATCTAATTTAGAAACTCTCAAGGCTAGGAAAGGTAAATTTCTTAAACTAGCGACTTACTTTAACATATGGTCTTGTGCGGCACATATGACTTAAGCCTTTAATGAAGCCACTACAATGATGGAAGTGAAGAAGCCAGACTGGACATTCAACATCAAAGTTAAGAACGGATTTGGTCCACATAAAGGGTGTCTGAACTTCTAGTACAAGATTCCTTCAGGAATGAAGATAGGTCAAGGTTCAACAGTACTGTATTATCATTGGCATGAAGCAATTCATAACAACATTCAATAAAGAGCCAGTTGCAACAGAAACAATGCAATAATTAGAAACCGTAACACTGAAAATACACCAATTTACCCCATAAAATACACCAACCCCCTTCCTTTGAAAGAAGTGGCAGTTAATTTGTTAGACTGACCCCTTCATTTTATCTTACTTTTACCCCTTCATCTTAAATTCAAGGTGTTAATTCAGGAGATTCTATTATATAATGGGCAAATTTGAAAAAGTGCAAGTTTTTTTACCTTTAATCAGCCTTAATGGACAATACAGCAGTGTATGAAACTGTTACACAGTCTTGCAGAACCAGAGCAGAAGCTTTTATGTTGTTTGTTAGATGGTGGAGGAGATAGGAGTCAGTAGAATGGGTGTATAAAATCCTTTCACTATGTTTCTGGTTCAGTAACAAGTACTTTTTCAGGGGAGGTTGAGGAAATATATTGCAATATTAACGTACGAATGTGCACTTTCAACAGAATTCCACCACTCGCTTTATTACAAAAAGAGTGAAAAATAAATAATATAAAATATTAACATTTTGTTAAAATCAAAAGACTTTGGCTGAAAGCAGTTGTGTTTATTTTGCATCTGTAGGTCGTAACACAGCTGTGTCCCCGGTCTGCCAGGCCTCGAATAGTTCTATAATCTTTGTCAAAACTCGGGTAAGACTGAGAATCTCTTGCTTGTCTAAATGCTGTATCGAGTGTTTGAAGTGACGCTTTGTCTTCTCCTTAATGTCTGATTTACATCTCTCACAGCCGCTTCTGGGACGATCCTGATCCTGATCATGTTAGTGGAGTTTCCGCTCGGTTCTGGTTGGTTAAACACAGTCATTGTGTGCATCTGGCAACCGCATCACATCAGAACACCTGTCAGTTTCCAGGCAGCACGTGTTCCATCATTCCATCTCATTCCAACACACACAATCGACTATTGATCTGAAGAAAGAGTTTGAAGGGTTTGATTCTGCAGTGGTAATAGAAATCTGATTTGACACACACACACATTCACACACACACGCATACAGCAGGCCTGCTACATAACACACAGTGTACTACTGAACTTGTACAGATTCAGAATTATTGTTATTATTCAGCCATTTACAGATATAGGCAAACTTTGGACATGGTGCTCTTGGTGTTTTTGGTCTCATCGTTGGTGGTGTTATTGTGGTGATAGTGGTGATGGTATAATTGGTTATGGTGTTATTGGTAGTGTTATTGTGGGAATAGTGGTGTTGCTTGTGATGTTATTGTTGGTGGAGTTGGTGATTGTTATGTTGGTGGTGATGATAGTGTTGATGTTATTGACTGTTGTAATGTTATTGTGTTGATGGTGCTGGATTTGGTGATGGTGTTATTGGTTGTGGTGTTATTGTGGTAATAGTGGTGTTGTTAGTTGTGGTGTTATTGGTGGAGTTGGTGATTGTTGTGTTGGTGGTTATGATGGTGTTGTTAGTTGATGGTGTTATTTTGTTGATATTGATGGAGTTTGGTGCTGGTGTTATTGGTAGTGTTGGTGGTGTTGTTGGTTAGGAGGTTGTTGTGGTTGTTAGTGGTGGTCCTGTTGGTAGTGTTATTAATGGTGAGAGAGGTGTTGGTAGTGATGGTGGTGTTGTTAGTAATAGTGATATTGTTAGTAGTGTTTGGTTGTGATGGTGTTGTTTTTGATGTGGTTGACACTATTGCTGTTGTTGCTGGTGTTGGTTCTGTTGGTGGTGGTGTTATTGTTGGTGTAGGTTGTTGTTGGTGTTGGAATTGTTGATGGTGGTGCTGTTGATATTGTTATTCTTGATGATAAATGTGAAGTTGGAGACGGGTTGTTGTGGTTGCTGGTGGTGATGGTGGTGTTGTTAGTGAGAGTGATGCCATTGTTGCTTGTGTTCGTCCTGCTGGTGGTGGTGCTGTTGTTGTGGTTGCATAGCCGGAAATGTTTAATTGGCGAGGATATTTCTGTTGTTAGTGAAGATGTGGGTGTTGTTATAGTAATGTTGGAGATTATATTATTTATGTTTGTGGTGTTGGTGGTGGTGGTGTTAGTGGTGATGGTGATGTTGGTGATGGTGTTATTGTTGATGGGGTGGTGGTGTTGCCATTTGTGCTTGTAAAGAAGGTGACAGTGCTGTTGTTGTCAATGTTGCTGATATTAATTTTATCAATATTATTCATCATTAGTAATATTGATAGTATAAAAATAGCTTTATCCAAATTATTAAAGAATGGTACTGAAGTTCTGGTGTTCAGTTATATTAGTCAGTCCAGTCACTGTGCTGTGGGGAAAGTGTTGAAGAAAGTGGAGGGTCTGGGAACTTCTAGGTGTTTGTGTGTGGAGACGGACTGAGGATGAAGAAAGAGAGGCCTCTTTGGTCTTTGTTGTGATTCCAACAGAACACGACTTTTTTCCAAAGCTGCACAGCTGCGCTTCTCCGTGCACAAGTGGACAATTGAGCGTTGCAGTTGCCGTGGCAATAGCACTTTCCTTCCCCTTTAGAGAGCTGTGCTGTTTTTGAAAACGCACTTTAACAGCTCAAATGAAGCTCAATGTCCATCAAGCCCCCAACTGCCACCTTCTTTCTTTATTCATCCGCAAAAAAGTGATGCCTTCAAAAGAAGAAGAGAGGGTCAATGCCACCATCGCACATAACTCAATATTCAGAGAAAAGGTAATGGACCTTCCCATCTTACCTTAATTACAATAAAAACTAATCTGCTTTTTGTTAATAAAGGTGCCCAGAAGGGTTCTCTGGAGAAGTTCCATACAGGAACAAGTTCGGATTCCCCAAAGAGCCTATGAGTTGCATTGCTTGCACTGGAGGACCTTTATTACGCTGAGTGGAGACCAAAAATATCCCAAAATAAGAAAGAACGAGTGTGTCTACAGGTTTTGTACCCAGTATGTTCTAATTTTACCTTTGATTTTGTTATTATATTCTCTGTTTGGACACTTCATAGGCTGACTAGCATAAGGATGGGACTACTCATACACACACACACTCACAAACACAATCACACACACACACAAACACACTTACATACACACACACACACACACTCACACACACACACTCTCTCTCACACACACTGGCTCCATGTGTTTAATGGCAGGCAGCAGTCTGGGAAACAGCACTGGTGAAGAATTCACACACTGCACAATGAGCCAATTATGCGTCTACACAGGATGCAGGGAGGGAGGGAGGGAGGGAGGGAGGGAGGGAGAGAGAGAGAGAGAGAGAGAGAAAGAGAGAGAGACAGAGAGAGAGAGAGAGAGAGAGAGAGAGAGGATAAAGAGGACTTGTCTGTCTGATAGGAGAGCGATGCCAATGTGTTCATTCTCCAAAATGAATGACTATCACACCATGGGCACAAGATTGCATTCATTGACCACATATTGCAACATATTACATGAAGTGGGTAAATACTGTGTATAAAATAAGGAACCATAACTTAGTTAAGTGATCTGTCATTTTTCTTTAAATTCACAGTCATAAACTGTCTAAATTTCCCCATGCAACTTGTTTATAAAATTCCATACTTTTTGGAGTAGCTAGTGGCCTAATAGTTTTGCCCCTCCAATCAGAAGGTCATGGATTCGAATCCCTGCACTGCTAGCGTCATCACTGAGGTATCCTTGACCAAGGTACCATCCCCACACATTGCTGTGAATAGGTTAAATACAGAGAAAGAGTTTTACACTGTGCGCACTGTGTGCTGTGTGCTGTATGGTGGTGTGCTCACAAGTGACTGTAAGGGGCCACTTTACTTTACATTTATGTAATTCTATAATGTGTCTATCATTTACATCGAACCAAGCCAGGCCTTCATTTAGATCATTTAGCTTACAGAATCTACCCATTCATGGGAATTTCTCTGTCATGTTGTATGATCAGAGAGAAATCATTCTGAGCTATTTTCCTAAAAACATCTGCTGCAAAGAAAAGCAACAAAACAACTGCTTGGCTGTGGGTAAATGGCTAGGGGTCAATAGGTTATGGCCTTATGCTCTGATGATTACTGACCATTACTGTCATTGTGGCCACATTGTTCTGTAATTCATTCATCATGATCATTCCTTCTTAAAGGCAATGACAGTCATTAATAAACTGCACAAAAAAAATCCAGTCACCAAAGGCCAAAGGTGACTTGACTATAATTTGATAGCAGCTTTTCTTTTTTCTTTTTCATCAAATTTAACTATTTGTTTTTAAAAAGTATTTTTATCATATCAATTCAATCGTAAAACACAGTAAAATTGTACACATGCATACCTTGAAATCACCTATGAAATTTCATAAAATATCTCATTTTTTAAATATGAATATGAAATCCTATAAAAATGGACATTAATAAAACAGCAGAAGTCTGAAATATATCCATTTTATACATGCAAGTTATAAAAAACTACATGATGTCTACAAAACCCTTTTAAGACAATTGCCATAGAAATATAAATACTTATAAAGAGTTTTTCTTGTTATTTTGCATGGCATTTCACCTCACTTGTTAAAATTTCTCTTTTTAATATTTCACATTTTAATACAACACTTGGAACAGTTTTATACATTCATATTCCAGGTTGTTGAGGCATGGTGCCCTAGTGGTTGGAAGGAACCCCTTTGATCAGAAAGTGGTGTGTTTGAATCCCAGGACTGCTAGTGGCACCTCTGAGGTACCCTGATTAAGATACCGTCCCCACACTGCTCCCCGAGGGCAGTATTCCTGGCTACCCACCACTTCACTTGGCGAATGGGTTTAATACAGAAAATAATTTTATGCTGTTCAAATTTTGTGCTGTGTTCACATATGACTAATAGACACATTACACTTGTGGCATAAAAGGCTTATGTAGATTTCATGTAGCCTAATGAGAGCTGCCCTACAGAAACTATAACATATATCAAGGCTCTGCAACTGGTCCAGCTCAATTTCCATGTGGAAACACACCGGATTCAGCTCATCTGTTGCTTCCCAATGGGCTAGATACTGGACTTGCAAGACCAGAATCCAACATTTTGGTCTATGCTAATTACTGAAGAAGCTTCCAATGCTAGGTGGCTATGCTAGCATTAAGTGCCAAAATTAAAGGAGAATGTTTATGAATCTGAAAAAAACAAACAGCACCCCAACCCCGTCTACAAACATATTTGTTTTAAAATTTAAACAAAGCCACTGAAAACATCTAAGAACAGCCAATTTTGGTTGGAAACAACTGATTCAAATTCTTTAAGTGCCCATCTGAAAATGGTCCAATCAGATTTGTGTTCTCTGTGGTATTAAGGTAGATACTGCTAAGCATGTGTCTCCCACTGGTTCGTCCTTCAGGCTCTGGATAGAGATCCTGATGTGTCAGATTATCCACCAACGTACGTCACTCGTTTCACTACTTATGTCACTTATTATACAATACAAGCACAATATCACTACTTATGCCAATATTACATCCCATAACAGATGCAATATAGAGAACAACTCCACACCACTATTTTGTTCAACAGTAAGATGCATCAGCAGTAACTGTATTTGTTTATGTACAGTTTTTATACTAACCTCTCTTACAGATCACAGCTTATTGTTTTCAGTGTATATTGTATATTGTGTTGCATTTAGTTTTCAGAGGGTTTTATTTTTATTTATATTTTTTGTTCTTCTTGTTTTGGGTCCTGATTCTGATTATTAGGAAGCAGAATTAGCCAATCATGTTCTGATTTGGGTGGGGTCAGTTTTGAGTGGAAAAATGTTAATTGTTCTTGTCCCAAGCACTGAGTAACCTCTAGGCATCAAACACCTCTCGGCTGACCTATACTGGGGTGCTGACAGAATTTTTAGCTTTTGGCCAAATCAAAAGACCTTAAGGAAGCTCTTGGTAAATCTCTTGGTGGGTTTATACGGGGAGTTTGTCCTCCGAGCTTTGCTGAACTTTCTCCTGGTTCCCCATTGGAGAGGGGCCCATGGTGCTGAATGAAACGGGTCGTTAGTCCTGTTCTCCTTCATGCTGATAAGACAGACCAGATAAACAGCTCTAATCACCCTTTCATTCGGGTGGCTTTTTTCACAGCAGTGACAGAAGTCATGCCAAACTGCTACAAGGTCTAGCCTTCCTGTTAATCAGCCTCTTTTGGTCCTCTTTTGTTTTTATCTTGGAAGATGATGGTCCTTCAGACTTGTGCCCATGGCTCTAAAGTGTGCCTCTTAAGTTAAATGCTTAAGGGGTAAATTTAAATATAAATGTGAACAAACCTAAGTGACACTTGTATTCAGGGTCTACGTGAAACTTCTATTTTGGGTTAAAAATTAAATGTACAATTTTGGATTTTTACTCATGGAAAACCATGAGATATTTTATGTAAGTGACCACATATTTTATGTAAGTCCATAAGTATTAGCTCAGGTTTAAGGGTCTTGCTCAGGAACTCAGTGGTGGTATACTGAAGGTAGGATTCGAACCCATTTCTTGTTGGTCCACAGACGAGTATCCTACCCACAAGGCCACCACCATCCCCATTGCAAATGGGTGAGGCCAATTTTGAGAAGAGAAATGTCGCTCGATCTAGATCCATCACTGTGAATGTGATTAGATGACTTGCAGGCCAAGTTTGAGTCTGATGGTGAAAAGCAGCATTGCTACTGCAGCATCCTTTACTGAAGGAGTCACTGTAGAAATGTAAAATGATTTTCTGCACTTTTGTATGTCCATATGTCTGTTACAAACTTCAGATAAAACATGGAATGTCTTTCAAAAGCTTCACAGATATCTGTGCTAAGTGTACAATGTCCATGTGCGATGCTGTTAGCGTGTTGCCGAGATGCTGCTGGAATCCCAGAAGAGAGCTGGCAGAAATTAGCACCAGAGAAGAAATCCGGTTTTGATATCAATTACTGGATCTGTAGGCATGGCTCTACCAATCATGGTTCACTCTGAGTCCACATCCCAGTGTTGTTGTTCAAACGACGATGCTGTTTAGTGTGTTATCAATATGGCTTTATGTATTTTATGCAGGTGACAGACATGAATGAAGTAGGAAATAAGAATTAATTCCAGGTTTGACCTGTCCTGTTGTTCTATTCATCACATTCATGTATTTATCTAACTAATATATGTGTGTGTGTGTGTGTGTGTGAGAGAGAGAGAGAGAGAGAGTGTGTGTGTGTGTGTGTGTGTGTGTGTGTGTGTGT
>JBBMFX010557971.1:0-16153 GCA_037832545.1 Rhabdalestes septentrionalis
TCAAGATACAAATAATATTATTTTAATTAATATGTTAAAAATTGGTAACAGGAATGACGCGGTATGATGTCCCCACCCCCAACAAAATTCTACATTATAGAAGAGAGAATCTTTTAAATGTTGGAAATCCTCTTCCTTTAAATGATGTAACTTTCTGTAAATTATGTCACTGCTGGAATATGCCATTATTTTACAGGGTTTTTTTGTGTCAGTAACAGGGTTGACTTGAAATCAGGAGACACTGATAAAATGATTAAAATTTTATAGAGATGACATTTGTTCATGCTGAAAACATTGCTTAACAATGAGATTACTTTTTTTTTTCCAAAAAATTACTATTAAGAAGACCTGCTGAAAAATAACTTTCATAGAGAGGGACAGACCAAAGTCCCTGCTTTAAAGGCAAATTTAACCATGAACAATAATATTTATTTGAATTAATTTTGAGCTAGTATTGATGACAGAAGACATGCTAATGTTATGTTTTGAAATTATGCCTGTATGTGGTATTATAGTGATTTTATGACAGATTATTTCTCTGGAACGCAAAATGTACAGATTCCACGGAATGACACATATATAGATATATACACACACATATGTACATCTATTTATATACACATACTCATGCCCAGAAAACTGAGTGAGTATTAGATTACGCGGGTGCTCTCATGTTTACCCTGTTTACGTAGCTCTGTTAGCTCGGTAATTTAGACAGCTGGATTTTTATGCCTGGAGTTTTTTAACGTTTACGTATACTGTGTATATAAAGTAAAATGCGATTTTTTTGGTGATTCAAACCAGCTTGGGTTCAAAGAAAAATGTGATGTGTTTTGTGATTCAAACCAGCTTTGGTTTTTAAAGATAGATAGAATGGAAATTCAAGTGAAACAGGAGTCATACACATTAAACTATTATTTTTCCCAATAACCGGTGTGACAAATTCAAGCGGAGCTGCTGTAGCACTAGGTGGCAGCAGTGTGCAGGATGCCAACCAACAATCAACGAAGAAGAAGCGGAACAACACATGGAGCTGGTCCTTCTGACTTAAAAGCACTTAAAACTGTCGCGTTTGTATTATGTGACATTTAGGCGCCAGGATTATAGGCACTAATGATGTATTAACTTATAGGTTTAAAGGTGAGTTTATGAGAATAAAGGGCAGAAATTCAGGTCAGGGGTTTTCTCCTTCAAAACAGTCGTCCTTGGTAATGAACAAGATCAGTGGTCCTGATGTTGTTCTGTTTGGGTCCTCAGGGTGTCCATGATGTTGAGATGTGTTTGGTTGAAGGCTGTGCTGGGTGCCAGCTCTGTGAGTCCTCGTCTCCTGTTTCGTCTGGAGGAACATCAGAGGCTATTCTGCAGCTCAGCTCCTCCAGATCCCCCCAGGAACCTCCAGCAGGATGAGGCAGAGCGGTTTGGAGGTTATTCCTCCCGATTCTCCTCCAGGACCAGCTTCCGCAGAGCCACTCCAGAGCAGCAGGAGCTGAGGTATAAGGGGCTTGGGGGGTCCGGAGATGAGGAGCCCCCCAGGAGGTTCAGGTCCAAGACGGGAATGAGAAACACGCCGTACTGGTACTTTCTGCAGTGCAAGAAGCTCATCAAACAGGACCGGGTGAGACAAGAAGACGGAGGGATGAACTAGACGAGTGTCTGGAGAGATATATTGTACTTAATGACATGCCATTTTTCTTCCCGGTCTCCCTCTTTCATGCCTTATTCTTTCTCTTTGCCTCTCTTCCTGGCCTTTGTCCTTTTCTTTCTTTCCTTCTTTCTTGTATTATTTCTTGCTCTCAATTTCTATCTGTTTGTCTTTTTTCAACTCTGTTTCCTCTTCTGTCTCTTACTCCCTTTCTTCATTTACCTCTGTCCCATTCTCTCCCATTATTCTCTCTGTCTCTCCCCCTCTTTCTTGTTCTCTCTTTCTCTCCCTTGCTCCCTCCTTTCCTCCCTCTTTCCTCTAGTTGGCTGAGGCGTTGGTGTTGTTTGAAGCTGATATGCTGAAAGGTGAGCGGCTGCAGCCTGAAGAGTTTAATTACACTGTTCTGATTGGAGGATGTGGAAGAGCTGGTTACATCAAGAAAGCCTTTAAACTGTACAACAATGTGAGAATTGCACCACACACGCACACACTCTCTCTCTCTCTCTCTCACTCTCTTTCTCTCTCTCTCTCTCTTTCTCTCTCTCTCTCTCTCTCACACTCACTCACACTCACAGACACACAGACAGAATCCATTATATTGTTAAGGTCTGTCTTCCACTTGCTGATATAAACCTGTACGCTGAAACCCTGGTAAATGTTTGTCCTCAGATGAAGAAACGAGGCCTGGAGCCGTCTGCCGCCACCTACACCGCGCTGTTCAATGCCTGTGCGGAGTCACCGTGGAAGCAGTCAGGTTTGGAGCAGGCCATGAAGCTCCGTCAGGAACTGCGCCAGAAGAACATTCCACTCAACAGTGTAACCCATCATGCACTGCTCAAAACCATCGCCCTGTCTGGCGACTTGAGGGCTTGCTTTGAAGTGCTGCGGGTACGAATAAGAGACTGGATCAATCAGACTGATAACTGAACTGTGAGTTTAGATATAATATGCTGTCGCTGTGTGTTTGTAGGACATGCTCCAAAGCGGACAGGTCATCACCCAAGAAACGTTCCAGTACCTGCTGATGTGCTGCGTGGAGGACAAGCAGCAGGGCTTCAGACTGGCCCTACAGGTGGAAACACAACAAAACATATAATACACAGTCTGCCCAATGATATCTTTAATATATTTGAATCGTCCCAAGAATACAATTAAATACGAACATTTTCTTCAAATCTTAATGCATAGCTGCCCTTAACCTGTCGGGGGAAAAATGAACAACATGTGCTTTTGTTCAGAGAGACGTTTTGCTTTAAATTTATTTGCTAATATGTTGGCTTAGAGCACGGGTGGGCAACTCCGGTCGTGGAGGGCCATAATCCAGCATGTTTTGGTGGTTTCCCTCCTGGTTCAACTTGCCGGTTAATTGTCAGGTTTAGTGAATGTGTTTGAGTAGGACTACCATCAAACTGTGCTGGACCCCCCAGGACCGGAGTTGCCCACCCCTGGCTTAGACATTAGTTGTCATTACTTTCAGGGCAAGATCTCATGAGTGCACACGTGTTCAAATGTATACAAATGTACATCTCAAAAAAAAGTGCAAGTGTTGAAATTAGTTTTTAAGAACTGCTGACTATTTTTCCAAATAAAATTATTGTTTTTAAAACAAGTTGAAAGGAAATGGCAATACAAAAAAATAGGAGAAATGATGCAGGTATTACAGAATTAAAACAAATCTCATGTTTACCCTGAAACATCTTTAACATACTTCTAGCAGTGATTATCACTGCAAGAGGAGTGTGTTGATTACAGCAGTGTTTTTATAATTTGACTCATGCAATAAGATTCAGGTGTTCACTAATCAGTCCCTCATAAAGCAGAATGAGGCGCTTGTGAAGGAATTTAACAGACACTAGAATGCAATGTTTGTCATACTTCTAGGGATACAGATTTGAAAATAAATTGCAGTGGTCTTTTTTTCCCAGGACTGTATATGAGGGTAAATGAGATGTTTTGAATGTACAGAGTGATTACATTCATTTTTAAATAAATTTAATTATTTGATATAATAGACAGTAACAGCAGTTATTGCCTTGTTGCCCACCCTCAGTGGCATCACTGCTTATTTTATGCCTGTTACAACTTGGTAAATATCATTAGAAATTGGTTTATTCTGAGCACTCATTAGAAGCTGGTTTATTCTGCAGGTGTGGCATCAGATGCTCAGTGCCAGCATAAAACCTGACCTGCAGAATTATAACGTCCTCCTGCGAGCAGCGAGGGACTGTGGGATAGGCGACCCTGCCCTGGCTTCATTGTTGCTCCTGAGGGGGCAGGAGGACTCCGGCCCTGTAGTCACAGCTCGGAAGAGAAGGCAAAGGTCCAAAGTCAAAGAGGAAACCGCTCATCCTAAACCTTTAGACATCAGCGCTTTCGAGAGCCGCTTGTTTCCATTGACGGTGGACGCCCATGCTACAGACGCTCAGTCAGTAGACAAAGACCGCACTACTGAACTCCCTGAGGCAGAAGTTCTGAACAACAAATCATCTCAAACAGGCGATGATGTTGAAGCCCAGACCTCAAACCTGACTGAACAAACTCAGCTGCTGCCTTTGTCCTCCAGAATTGAACTGGCTGGTCCACCAACATCCCAGAGCTCCCAGCACCCAAACCTGCTGGAACCGAGCACCTGCCACTCAGGCGTGGTTGCCTTGGGAACGGTGAGCACTGCCTCCGATAGGCTGGCACTGATTGGAAGTCTGGAGGGCTTCTTGAGTAAAATGGCGAAAGACGGCCTGAAGCCCACAATCAAAACCATAACGCTGCTGGCAGACCTCATGGATCCCGGCAGCCAGTCTGTTCAGAGCCTGATCTCTGTGGCCGCCGAGAGCGGCGTGAAGCTGGACGTCGCTTTTTTTAACACTTTGATACGGAAGGCTGCCAAAGCAGGAGACCTGGAAGGAGCAAAGGTCAGATTATTTTAGCACTGGTTCAGACATTTTCAAGAAAGTACATATGTATCCCGATAAAGTTCTTAAGCCATGTTTTGATGATAATGTGTCTCTCTCCCCCTTCCCCTCCCCCTGTCACTCTCTTTGCCTTTCTCTTCCTCTCCCTCACTCTCTGTCCATCTCTCTTTTTCTCTCCCCCTCTCACTCTCACTCTCTCACTCTCTCAGGCTGTGAAGGCCCTGATGGCTGAGAAGAAAATTCCTGTAAACACTCAGACGTTCTGTGGCGTCGCTCTGGCCTGCAGCAGACAGAAACATGGACTGCAGCTTCTCTCAGACATGGAGGTTTGATTATTACACTTACATATTTGGATGATGCTCTTATTCAGGGCAACATGTGTTTGGATTCAGTAACAGCTGTAGGATTAGAAGACTTGCCCAAGGATTGTTCTTGACTTCGTGGTGCGGTGTGTTGGGCTTCCCAGTCAGGGAGTTGAACGCCAGTCTGCTGCCTGGAGGAGTGTTGCCCATGTCATCATGTCAACATAACATTAAAACAGAGAGGCTGTTTATCTGCATTGATTTTAAAGTGTATTATGAAATGGAGATTATGAAGAAGAATCTAAAAAAATCTAATTCCAGTCATATTCGAGTGTAATAATAACACGTGTATTTTTGTTAGTGATATCCTCTATATTTGTGATAGTTGTTCGTCCTGATTCTTTGTAGATGTGTGGCATTGAGCCCAACGCTCACATTTTCAGCGCTCTGATAAGTCAAGCATCCAAACGGTTGGACTACGCCTACCTGCAAGAACTGCTGCGGCAAATGCAACGACTGCGGGTCCCGCCGAACGAGGTCATCATCAGGCAGCTTGAGTTTGCAGCACAGTATCCCCCCGGTTATGATAAGGTCAGTTCATTTATACACATAAAAGGATGACAGTCCCATCACAACTCAATTCAGTGTGTGTGCTCTTATGTCTGTATATGAATAATTATTCTAGTAACACACAGTGCATATCACCAGAAAGGGTCTAGATCTTTCATGGTGCTAAACTGGGGAACTAGTTAACAGAGTGAGTAGTGAGGCTTTGCCTGTAGTTTTTAATTGATTGAGGTGAGTGATTTTAACTGATGAAAATACAACAAAAAAGGATGTTATGTAAGCAACTGCTACATACTTAATTAACAGACATTATAACAGACAGTATAATTTGTGTCTTTGGATCTCGTTTTCTTTTTAAATCAAATTTTCCTTTCTGCCTCTAGTACAAGTCTAAGAATACCTACTTGGAGAAGATAGACGGTTTTCGCGGTTTCTACAGAGTGTGGCTGGAGTTAATGCCAGGCCAGGAGACTCCCCACCCATGGGATAAATATTGCCTTCCTGAACTGGAGGCCAAACAACATGAGCTCGGCTCACAGAACGACTCCTCAAAGCAAAGCTCTGGAAGCCCAGAAAGGACTAGTCGGTCAAGTCATTAAATCAGTGAATCATGTGGATGTGAATGTTTGCTTAATCCTGTCCTTGGGGATAAAAGTTTATGTTGTCATGGTCAGAATCTCTTTGTCAATGTAGCAGCTGTACAAGGAAAATGTAACGGTGCAATTCTCTCGCAAAAATGTTCAATTAAAAAGCACAGATGTGCAAATGTGAAAATATTTCTACAATATGGCAAGAATGTTCAAGTAAAAAAGTACTGACATATAAATATGAAAGGTCTATTATAATATTTTTCGGACTATTATATTTATTCTAAGACTATTATGTATATTGTCTTGGAAATGTGTGCCACAGTTTTTTGTGCATCCTGTAACACACACCTGAACCAGCACCTTGGTCAAGCAAGATAATATTTTCAAGTAAATCATGTGTCTGGTTCTATTAGAGCAGGAACTACAAAGAATTACTCTGTTTAGTGGTGCACTCTGCCAGAACAGTGGTCACCAGCTGCCCTCCTGGTGATTTCCTATCATTTTTATCTCCACCATCCATTTAACCTGCCGGCTACTCCTGAAGAAGCCGTTGTATCAGATAGTGGCTGGAACTTGAAATCACAGGTGGGTAACTCTCCATGACTAGAGTTGGAGACCACTGTTCTAAGCAGTATTGATCAAATATAGTAGAGAATGATCCCATGCTATGATCTCAATATCACAATATGAAGTATATTTATATATATTCCTGTATGAGGTTAAATCAGACAAAGATTGCATTGCATCCAATGGGCTGATTTTCTATGCTAAAAGAGCTGACAGGACTGTTTCCTACTTTCCTACTGGTGTGGATGAGACAGAGACACACATTGCTTCTAATTGTACTGCCCCCAGGATTTGATTTTGAAAACCCTATCTAGGGACCACTGCTCATAAAATATATAAATTTGATATTAATTTGTACGTGTCGTTTCTTAATTTATTTGCTGTGTGGTGGTGTTAATCCCCCTGATGTGTGGCCTGAAGGGTTTAGCATACAGCTCATCCCTGGTTTCCTTAACTTCCAAGATTGCAGTTTTCAACACATTTCAACAAGAAATGACAAGTCTTTAACTACCACTAATCATTTGGTCTGTTCTATTCATTAATCCATGTAGGTATCAGGGCTGCCAACTCTCATAATGATTGTGAGACACACTGAAATGTATAATAAATGTTTAAATGCTTTTTTTGATTGGTGTTCTCAAGTCTATTTAATTCTAAATGTGATTAAAGAATAATAGCAAAAGAATAAAGTTAAAAGTTAGATGCTGCTCACTAGTGAGTATAGATGCTACAGAATATTATTTGTTTTTGCTACGGCTGTAGATGTCCAAATGTTGGAAATTCTACTCATATCTGATTTTCTAAAATAGTAAAATCTAGAAGAAATCTACATTTTGTTTGGAGGGACAGAAAAAGTTTAATTACAGATACTGGAATACTAGCAGCAAAATACAAAGACTGTGGTAGACTGAGGTAGAGAACAATAAATAATTATGCAAAAATAGCCATGCATAGCACCAACAGGTCTATATAATATATTGAGGACATATAACAAAAATAGCATATTTCTAGCAGTTGGAATGTAATCTTTATTCATGGCAGAACAGTGTAAATGTGTATGTGCATTGTGGGTAAGCAGTGGGAACAATTCAGGAATGTGTGTGTGAAACAGTTTTTGATTCAGATCCTGATGGCCTGAGGAAAAAATTGACCACATCCAAGCTATGAAGGCCCTGAAAGCATGTATCCTTTTAGATGCAGTGTGTGAAATAAATGTCTGCATCAGAGGGAAGAGGTCACACTAAACAAATATAGAACTCTGGCAGCAATCAAGGTAATTTGTAATTGGAGAAAGAAGGAATTCATATATAATTCTAAGGACACCAAATCAGAGGTAAAATATGAAGGTGGGAGCAACTCTGTTTTATTAGAGGGTCTTATAAAAGAAATATGAACCAAACTATATACTGAGAAATGTTAAGATTCAATGTTAAGGTTTAAATCAGCAGGAAGATGGACGATAAAATGAAACATATGACGAAAATAACAAGGTTTAAGGTGCTTGCATTGTAAACCCAGTCTGGTCACCTAGAGCCCAATGGAAAACATCAGAAAGATCTTGAAAAAATATGCAAGATTTTGAAATGTAAAAGTTTGAGTAAAGTATCGAGTAGGCTCAGCAGCAGTTAATGTTAAGCTTAGTGTGTTTTCTTTTTACTTTTTAATTGTGTGTGTGTTTGTGAAAACATTTTTAGTATTTTTAGTGCATCAAAAGTGAGCACATTATGATCTGAGCAGACACTATATCCAGCACAAATTATTGCATAAAAAGTCACGAAAATGCAGTATTTAAAGCAAATAATGAAATACAAAATAAATATGAAAATGCAAAAGGTCCGCTTTTAAAAAATATATAAAAAAGAACCCCTTCCTGCGCACTTGATGCTCGAGAGTCTCAGCAGAGAAGAAAAGCAGTTCAGGACCTTGGAGAGATCTGTTTCTGACCACTGCCCCACCATTTACTGCCTTTTCCCATTATTTCCTTGCAGAAAAAAATCTGCAAAACTCATAAAAGTAATACTAAAATACTGCAATTTTTGTTGCTGGGCCCTTTCTTTTTTACCTATTCAGGGTTCCCATACATTCCTGGACTAAAAGGTATTTATATAGCAGATTTTGAATTCATTATTTATTTAGTTGTTGCTCCGCATTTATTCATTTACATTATATGCTTGACACTAACATTACAAAGTGAATAACATTACTGCAGCACTATAAGATAAATAGGCTCCTTATAAAGAGAGGTTTGCGGTTTTAGAATGTACTGTATACAAAAATGCAGAACATGTTGATGAATATAAAAATGAAGATTTCACTGGAATATAAACAGAAAGGTTTATAGACACAGTTTATAAACAGCAGATGGCCCTGAATCAGCTGAATTACTGACAAAACAACGATAAGGTTATTATAAATACACAGGTGTATTTGTGTGTGTGACAGAGAGAGACAGAGAGAGAGAGAAAGAATGTGTGTGTATGTGTGTGTGTGCTGGTCTCTGAAACTGATGGAACTCTGACATTGTGATGTAAGAATGTTCTATTATGACACTCTCTGGTTCCTCACCACACTTTCAAGCGCCGTTCGTCTGATCTTTCCTCCATTCCTCCAGAGGTAAGCCTCCAGTCAACATCATCAGAGGTAAGATAAGGGGTTTCTGAATATGTTCCTGCCTGTCGTGGCAGAGTGACTCGGCCTTTGGGACGCTGCACTGTTAAGGATTTTAACTGGAGCTGCTGGTGATTTTTTTTCCTCAACTTCCTTGTGAGCTAGATTTATATTTAGAGCTACATTTAGATTGAAACAGATTTAGATTTGATTCTAAATCTGAAAACTGAATTTTACCCAGAATTTTTTTCTTTTTCATGTTTTGGCTAAAAATTATATTGTATTTTAAACTAAAAAAAAAAGTAAAAATCTGAGAAAACTATTTAAAACATCCACTGCTCTGTAGAAAGGAATACACAGCAAAAGAAATTAATTGCAGCATCTTTTGATAAAAAGGAGTGTTTGTTTGTGAAACAGTTTTGAAAATTGTGGTTTTTCATGTAGCATATGTTTTTAGTAACAAGAGAGAAATAAGTGAGAGCTTTGTGCCTATTTACATTTTTTAATTGATGGACAGATGGGTCGGAGGTGTATCTGTATTAGTGGTTTCCAAACCAGGTCCTGGAGGCCCATTTTATTGCTTTAACACACACACGCGTCAGCGCAGTGAGGGGCTGTTTTGTGCTGTTGATATCTTATGTGATGATTTAGAGCGTGCAGGAGCTCCACTTAATGTAATTATTGCATTGAAATCCTGAAGGAACATAGTTCGGGTGATTATTGTGTATATGTCTGTTAAAGCAGGTGTGCAGTAACAAGTAATCCCTGGCCAATTCAATCAAACTCAATTTATTAAACACCAAGTTACTCTTCATTTCCTCAAGGTACAGGCCTGCAGCCAGCATCATTTTTCACATCATCACATCATCACTGGTAAGGTAGGAAAAATACAAGATTTTTTTTGCCAGCTCTGACGCATGTTTTAGTCTTCAGGATGCTGGACTGAGGAGGAAGGTTTAGTGTTGGCAGCAGCGGGGGAGGAGGAAGGTTTGGTGTCATTGACGTTGGGGGAGGAGGAAGGTTTGGTGTCGGCGGCAGCGGGGAGGAGGAAGGTTTGGTGTTGGCGGAAGGTTTGGTGTCAGCAACGGCAGAAGGTTTGGTGTTAGCAACGCAGGAGGCGGAAGGTTTGGTGTCCTCGGTGGAGAACGACGAAGGTTTGGAGTGGGTGGCGGAGAAGAAGGATAGTTTGGTGTCATCGGCGGTGGAGGAAGAGGAGGGAGATTTGGTGTCATCAGTGACGAAAGGTTTGGGGTCAGCGCCGGCAGTAGGTTTGGTGTATGAGGAGGAAGGGTTGGTGTCGGCAGCGGAGAAAGACAAAGGTTTATGGTCGGCGGCATAGAAAGAGAAAAGTTTGGTGTTGGCGGCAGAGGAGGAGAATAATTTGGTGTTGGCGGCGGTGAGGAAAGAGGAAGGTTTGGTGTCGGTGGGGAAGGAGGAAGGTTTGGTGTTGGCGGTGGCGGGGGGAGGAGGAAGGTTTGGTGGCAGCAGCAGTGGGGGAGGAGGAAGGTTAGGTGTTGACGGCGGCGAGGAGGAGAAAGGTTTGGTGTCAGCAGCAGTGGAGGAGGAGGACGTTTTCGTGTCGGTGGCGGCAGTGGGGGAGGAGAAACGTTTGGTGTTGGCTGAAAATTTGGTGTCGTCGGCGGCAGAAGGTTTCGTGTTGGCGGCATAGGAGGAGGAAGGTTTGGTGTCCTCAGCAGAGAAGGAGGAAGGTATGGTGTCGGCCGCAGAGAAAGAGGAAGGTTTGGTGTCGGCGTTGGAGGAGGAGGAGGAAGGTTTGGTGTCGGCAGCAGTAGAGGAGTACGATGTTTGATGTCGGCGGCATAGGAGGAGGAAGGTTTGGTTTCGGAGGAGGAAGGATGGTGTCAATGGTGGAGAAGGAGGAAGGTTTGGTGTCGGTGGCGGAGGAGGATGGATTGGTGTCCTCAGCAGAGAAGGAGGAAGGTTTGGTGTCGGCGGCAGAGAAAGAGTAAGGTTTGGTGTCGGCAGTGGAGGAGGAGGAGGAAGGTTTGGTGTCTGCGGCAGTGGAGGAGTACGACGTTTTGGTGTCGGTGGCGTAGGAGGAGGATGGTTTGGTGTTGGCGGTGGCGGGGGAGGAGGAAGGTTTGGTGGCAGTGGCAGCAGCGGCAAGGGAGGAGGAAGGTTTGGTGTCGGCGGCAGTGGGGGAGGAGGAAGGTTAGGTGTTGACGGCGGCGAGGACGAGAAAAGTTTGGTGTCATCAGCAGTGGAGGAGGACGTTTTCGTGTTATTGGCGGGAGGGGAGGAGGAAGGTTTGGTGTTGGGGGAAAATTTGGTGTCGTCGGCGGCGGCAGAAGGTTTCGTGTTGGCGGCATAAGAGGGGGAAGTTTTGGTGTCCTCAGCAGAGAAGGAGGAAGATTTGGGGTCGGCCGCAGAGAAAGAGGAAGGTTTGGTGTCAGCGTTGGAGGAGGAGGAGGAAGGTTTGGTGTCGGCAGCAGTAGAGGAGTACGACGTTTTGATGTCGGTGGCATAGGAGGAGGAAGGTTTGGTTTCGGAGGAGGAAGGATGGTGTCAATGGTGGAGAAGGAGGAAGGTTTGGTGTCGGTGGCGGAGGAGGAAGGATTGGTGGCAGTGGCAGCAGCGGCAAGGGAGGAGGAAGGTTTAGTGTCGGTGGCAGTGGGGGAGGAGGAAGGTTAGGTGTTGACGGCGGCGAGGAGGAGAATGTTTGGTGTCATCAGCAGTGGAGGAGGACGTTTTCGTGTCATTGGCGGGAGGGGAGGAGGAAGGTTTGGTGTTGGCGGAAAATTTGGTGTCGACGGCGGCAGAAGGTTTCGTGTTGGCGGCATAGGAGGGGGAAGTTTTGGTGTCCTCAGTAGAGAAGGAGGAAGATTTGGTGTCGGCGGCAGAGAAAGAGGAAGGTTTGGTGTCGGCGGCAGTAGAGGAGTATGATGTTTTGGTGTCGGCGGCATACGAGGAGGAAGGTTTGGTGTCCTTGGCACAGAAGGAGGAAGGTTTGGTTTCGAAGGAGGAAGGATTGGTGTCAATGGTGGAGAAGGAGGAAGGTTTGGTGTCGGTGGCAGAGGAGGAAGGATTGGTGTCCTCAGCAGAGAAGGAGGAAGGTTTGGTGTCGGCGGCAAAGAAAGAGGAAGGTTTGGTGTCGGTGATGGAGGTGGAGGATGATTTGGTGTCGTCAGCGGCGAAGGAGGAGGAAGGTTTGGTGGTGGCAGTGGTGGGGGAGGAGGAAGGTTTTGGTGTTGCCGGCAGCTGGGGAGGAGGAAGGTTTGGCGTCGGCGGCAGTGGAGGAGTATGACGTTTTGGTGTTGGCGGCATAGGAGGAGGAAGGTTTGGTTTCCTCAGCACAGAAGGAGGAAGGTTTGTTTTGGAGGAGGAAGGATTGGTGTCAATGGTGGAGAAGGAGGAAGGTTTGGTGTCGGTGGCGGAGGAGGAAGGATTGGTGTTGACGGCGGAGGAGGAGCAAGGTTTGGCATCGGCGGCGGCGGAGAAGGAAGGTCTTGTTGTCAGCAGCGTCTGGGGAGGAGGAAGGTTTGGTGTCGGCGGTGGCTGGGGAGGAGGAAGGTTTGGTGTCGGCAGAGGAGGAGGAGGTTTTGGCGGCGGCGGTGGCGGGGGAGGAGGAAGGTTTTGGTGTTACGGGCAGCTGGGGAAGACGAAGGCTTGGTGTCAGCGGCGGTGGAGAAGGAAGGTTTTGTTGGCGGCGGCTGGGGAGGAGGAAAGGTTGGTGTCGGCAGTGGCTGGGGAGGAGGAAGGTTTGGTGTTGGTGGGAGCGGGAGAGAAGGAAGGCTTGGTGTCACCGTCGGTGGGGGAGGAGGAAGGTTTGGTGTATGTGGTGGCCGGGAAGGAGGAAGGTTTGGTGTCGACAGCGGAGAAGGAAGATGGTTTGGTGTCAGCGGCAGAGGAAGAGGAAGGTTTGGTGTCGGCAGGGGAGGAGGAAGGTTTTGGTGTCGGCGGTGGCTGGGGAGGAGGAAGGTTTGGTGTTGCTGCAGTGGGGGAGGAGGAAGGCCTGGTGTTGGCAGCGGCGGGGGAGGAGGTAGGTTTGGTATAGGCGTCAACGGGGAAGGAGGAAGGTTTGGTGTTGACAGCAGAGAAGGAAGGTTTGGTGTCAGCGGCAGAGAAAGAGGAAGGTTTGGTGTTGGCGGCGGCGCAGGAGGAGGAAGGTTTGGTGGCAGCGTCGGCGGGGGAGGAGGAAGGTTTTGGTGTCAGCTGCGGCTGGGGAGGAGGAAGGTTTGGTGTCAGCGGTGGCTGTGGAGGAGGAAGGTTTGGTGGTGGCATTGGCGGGGGAACAAGAAGGTTTGGTGTTGGTGGCGGCAGAGGAGGAGAGAGGTTTGGTGTAGGCAGCAGAGGGGGAGGAGGAAGGTTTGGTGTAGCGGGGGAGGAGGAAACGTTTGGTGTCTGCAGCAGTGGAGGAGGAGGACGTTTTAGTGTTGGCGGTGGGAGGGGAGGAGAAAGGATTGGTGTCTGCGGAAAATTTGGTGTCGTCAGCGGCAGAAGGTTTGGTGTTGGCGGCATAGGAGGAGGAACTTTTGTTGTCCTTGGCAGACAAGGAGGAAGGTTTGGTGTCGGTGGCGGCGGAGGAAGGATTGATGTCGATGGCGGAGAAGGAGGAAGGTTTGGTGTCAGTGGCGGTGGAGGAACGATTGGTGCCGACGGCAGAGAAGGAGGAAGGTTTGGTGTCAGCGGCAGAGAAAGAGGAAGGTTTGGTGTCAGCAGTGGAGGTGGAGGATGATTTGGTATCGTCAGCGGCGAAGGAGGAGGAAGGTTTGGTGGCGGCAGTGGTGGGGGAGGAGGAAGGTTTTGGTGTTGCCGGCAGCTGGGGAGGAGGAAGGTTTGGTGTCGGCGGCAGTGGAGAAGGAAGGTTTGGTGTGAGCGGCAGAGAAAGAGGAAGGTATGTTGTCGTCAGCGGCGAAAGGAGGAGGAAGGTTTGGTGGCAACGGGGGAGGAGGAAGGTTTTGGTGTCAGCGGCGGCTCGGGGGAAGGAAGGTTTGGTGTCAGTGGCGGCTGGGGAGGAGGAAGGTTGGTGTCAGAGGTGGCTGGGGAGGATGAAGGTCTGGTGGAGGCATTGGCAGGGGAACAAGAAAGTTTGGTGTTGGCGGCGGCAGAGGAGGAGAGAGGTTTCGTGTAGGCAGAAGAGGGGGAGGAGGAAGGTGGCGGCAGGGGAACAAGAAGGTTTGGTGTTGGCGGCAACAGAGGAGGAGAGAGGTTTGGTGTAGGTGGCAGAGGGGGAGGAGGAAGGTTTGGTGACGGTAGGAGAGGAGGAAGGTTTGGTGGTGGTGGTGGCATAGGAGGAGAAAGGTTTGGTGTAGGCAACAGAGGGGGATGAGGAAGGTTTGGTGTTGGCTGGGAAGGAGGAACGTTTGGTGTCAGTGGCAGAGAAAGAGGAACGTTTGGTGTTGGCGGCGGCAAAGGAGGAGGAAGGTTTGGTGGCGGCGACGGCAGGGGAGGAGGAAGGTTTTAGTGTCAGCGGCGGCTGGCACCAAAACCGGTGGATGGGGAGGAGGAGGAAGGTTTGGTGTTGGCGGCGGCAGAGGAGTAGAGAGGTTTGGTGTAGGCAGCAAAGGGGGAGGAGGAAGGTTTGGTGTTGGCCAGAGAGGAGGAAGGTTTGGTGTCGGCGGCGGGGGAGAAGGAGGAAACATTGGTTTTGCCGGCGGAGAAGGAGGAAGGTTTGGTGTAGCCGGCAGCTGGGAAGGAGGAAGGGTTGGTGTCGCGGTGGCGGGGGAGGAGGAAGGTTTAGTGTCGGCGCAGTGGAGGAGGAGGACGTTTTGGTGTCAGTGGCGGGAGGGGAGGAGAAAGGATTGGTGTCTGTGAAAAATTTGGTGTCGGTAGCGGCAGAAGGTTTGGTGTTGGTGGTGTAGGAGGAGGAATTTTGGTGTCCTTGGCAGAGATCAGAAAAACTTTATTTATCCCAAAGGAAATTGTGTCGGCAGGAGAGGAGGAAGGTTTGGTGTCGGCGGCGGGGGAGAAGGAGGAAGCATTGGTTTCAGTGGCGAGAAGGAGGAAGGTTTGGTGTCGGCGGCAGCTGGGGAGGAGGAAGGTTTGGTGTAGCGGGGGAGGAGGAAACGTTTGGTGTCTGCGGCAGTGGAGGAGGAGGACGTTTTAGTGTTGGCGGCGGGAGGAGAGGAGAAAGGATTGGTGTCTGTGGAAAATTTGGTGTCGTCAGTGGCAGAAGGTTTGGTGTTGGTGGCGTAGGAGGAGGAAATTTTGGTGTCCTTGGCAGACAAGGAGGAAGGTTTGGTGTCGGTGGCGGAGTAGGAAGGATAGATGTCGATGGCGGAGAAGGAGGAAGGTTTGGTGTCAGTGGTGGTGGAGGAACGATTGGTGCCGACGGCAGAGAAGGAGGAAGGTTTGGTGTCAGTGGCAGAGAAAGAGGAAAAGTTTGGTGTCAGCGGTGGAGGTGGAGGATGATTTGGTGTCATCAGCTGCGAAAAAGGAGGAAGGTTTGGTGTCGGCGAGGGAAAAAGAAGGTTTGGTGGTGGTGGCAGCAGAGGAGGAGAAAGGTTTGGTGTAGGCAGCAGAGGGGGAGGAGGAAGGTTTGGTGTCGGCGGGAGGGAAGGAGGAAGGATTGGTTTCTGCAGCGGAGAAGGAGGAAGGTTTGGTGTCGGTGGTTTGGTGTTGCGACAGCAGGGGAGGAGGATAATGTGGTGTCATATGCAGCGAAGGTGGAGGAAGGTATGGTGTTGGCAGCGGCGGGGAAGGAGGAAAGTTTGCTGTCAGTGGCGGCGGGGGAGGACGAAGGTTTGGTGTCGGCGGGGAAGGAGAAAAGTTTGGTTGCGGCGGCAGCGGGGAAGGAGGAATGTTTGGTGTCGGCGGAAGCAGGGGAGGAGGAAGGTTTGGTGTCAGCGGCAGCGGGGAAGTAGGAAAGTTTGGTGTAAGCGGCGGCGGGAGAGAAGAAAGGTTTGGTGTTGGCGGAGGAGGAGGAAGGGTTGGTGTGGTGGTGTTGGTGGAGGAGGAGGAGGAGGGGGAAGGGTTGGTGGTGGTGGTAGTGGTGGTGTTGGAGGAGGA
>JBBMFX010557988.1:0-16148 GCA_037832545.1 Rhabdalestes septentrionalis
TGTGTGTATATATATATATTGGCTGTATGAATGATACAGAGAAAGTTCAACTTACCATTGTAAATTCTGACTGGTGCACTCTTCTTTGAAGCAAAGAAAAGCTGTGAACAGAAGAAAATGTCTTAGATTATTAAATACAATGTTTTAGCTGATTAAATAACACATATACTAAATTGTATGTAACATCGTTGCAGTCTTAAACACACTGTCTGACTTGACAGCAGCATTAAAATGCTGGGTGTATAGGTAGCAGAAGATTATCAAGTCTTATTTTGAAAAGTTTCTGGGTACGCTCTTACTTGCAGAGGTGGTTGAATGGTATATAATAATATAAATGTTACTGATAAGGTTTAAAAGTGACTTACCAAAGACAAAATGTCCACAGCAGAACAGCGAGAGGAGAGGAGGAATGAGGAAAAAGACGAGGAATGAAGGCTGCAGAATCCGAGTATACTTTTAAGTGAGCCGCGCCCAGGTAACGCCTACAGCCTCTAGTGTTCATGGGTAATGTAGTTTTTGTGGCCTAAATATTCCTCAGACCAAACTCAACGATATGGTTTAAAGTGATGGACTTTAATGATATTCCATTCAAATACATATACTTCAACACGGAGTTTGTACCTTTTCAAAAGATTTTGGAAGTTCTGTGAGAATTTGTGTCCATGCATTCTGTAGAGCATTTATGAATCAAGCACTGGTGTGGGACGAGAAGGGCTGGCTCACAATGTCCGTTCCAGTTTATCCCAAACGTGTAAGTAAGGTGCCTAGCCCATACTTTGTCCCAATACTTTTGTCCATACCTATCCGTGCTGTAGCTGTCGTATCTGAACTGATCTGTCTGTAAATTACATTTTAATTTCCCTTATTACCGTCCACCTGCCTAAATCCCTCAATTAAGTACAAATTGCACCAGGTCAGCTTGATGAGAAAATGAACATGTGTTGCGATACTAAAAGAGAATAAGTTGTTCATTCAGACTCATGCTCACATGAATCTGAACTGAATTCGAATCATAAATGTTATTACTTTATACTTTTGTGCTATACATTTTCTTTATAAATGGCTGCACCATTTTATACATTTTCCATTTCATGTCCTTGTGACAGACTGAATTTAATTTATTTAGAGCAATTTGCAAATGTTAGTTTCATGTCAGGACGCCTGAAAGCTCATTTAAGTAGTTAAGCAATCACATTAACGGCAAATACTTCCGAGATTAATAACCACCATTTCCCTGGAACAATCCACAAATGTGTTGAAGCATGTGTAGTGGATCAGGTCTGCCCAGTTCTACTGATGAAGTTACCAATCAGCACCGTTTACTCACAGCACAATGTAACAAACCTGATCTGACGGGTTAAGCCTGTTTATGGGCATTAACTTTGATGGTCTGAACACAGGCGCGCTGCACTTATGGGAAAGTAGATGCGAATGGGGTACCAAGGGTCTAGGGGTGTGCAGAGCGGCCGCTATTTGTATCTGTATTTGGGCGTGGCTTTCCGAATACAAATATTTTTTTAAGAATTTGTCCGAATACGTTATTCGTAAAAAACACGTTATTTGTGCCAATCCGAATACCGTATTTGTATTTGTCTCCACCCCTAAAAGGGTCTTTTAAACCTCTTTCAGAGATAGCCATTGGCGCAAATTACCCCATAATATTTGTAGCGTGAACCTTAAAGCATCTCTATGCGCCCTCGGCAGTAATAAAGCATCGCCTATATCAACCTGATCATTGCCTTGCAGAAAAGTTTCTTAATTATTGTTGTCTGGAATGTACCTTCTATCCAAGTTAAGCAGGTCGAGGTAATAGGACCAGCAGGACTATTTCAGTTTCAGAGCAAATGCAAGAGAGTGACATAGTTAATGTAGACAGAGCACCTACTCCCCCTCTGGTGGAATATTTCACAATATTCAGATCATCGTTTGTGTAGCATTCCTATTTGAACAGATTTGCATTTTTATTGTCATATATTAAGATCAGGTGTGAAGAGGAACCAAATCTTCACAAACTTACAGGAATATTACACCTGTTTGTTAGATTATAGCTTTCTCTAACATTTGATTCATGCATTGACTAGTGTTTTTGTATTTACTCAAGATTATAAGATAAAATATGATAAGATAAGAAGATAGAAAATAACTTGAAAGTCTTATCATTAGCATGTTCAGTGCAACAACAGAAAATTCAAGATAATAAGGCAATAGAAAAAAATTAAATACACAATAAACAATAGTGCAACACAACACACTATGAGCCAGGCCTTTAAGTCCAGCATCAGTGTCTGACCTCATAAACGCTCTAGAGAATGATTGGGAAGAACTTTCCACAGAAACTCCCAAATCTTGTGGAAAGCCTTCCAAGAAAAGCAAAAGCTACTCTACATCTCCAGATGAAATGGACCTCACACATGACTTTGGCATAATATAGATCATAACATGGTGGTGGTGTTCAAATAGTTAAAACTGCGACCAGGAATAAAACTAGGATCTTATTATGAGACCCAGTCTAATGACTTTTCTTTCGTCCAAGCAAGGATAAATATTTCCGACACACTTATATATCACATCATCATACATTTATTATTTAACCCAGAACATCTGACTCTCAGGATCACTGAGGCACTGCTACAGAAGACATGTAGAAATGTTAACAACAATAATTACATAATTTTTTGTTTCACAAGGTGGCCCCTTTACCTTGCATTCAAGAAAATGAATGCACCCAATTTTTCCCAAGCAGGCTTGAGTGAATGTAGCGTGTAGGGTCTAAATAATAAGAGTCCATTTTAAATTAAGCTCTCATCACAAGGACGTCAAACCTGGTCAAGCTTGGACTAGGCCACACAAAGACATTCACTGTTTTCCAGCTTCAGCCAGTGTTGCAGTTTTGCTGTTTGTTGGGTCATTGTCAACATTCCAGCAGGGGGAAGCAGTGGTTTTCCTCAAATATCTGCAGGTTTTTTTGCCTCATCTATTTTCCTTCTTTCCTGACAGTGCCTTATTACAGAGAAACACCTCCAAAACATGATGCTACCATCACCATGTTTTTCTATTTGTTCTGTGTTCTTTGGAGGGTGAGTTGTACTGGCTTTCTGTCAGATGTAGTGTTGATGCCAATTTTGGTCTCATATGACTACAACACCTTTTTCCTCTTGGCTTCACATACGCAAAGCACAGACAGTCTTGAGGAATGGTTTATTCTTGCAACCCTCCCACACAAACCACATCTGTGGAGCACTTGTGATACTGTTGTCACATGAAAACAGAGAACACTCTTTGCCATAAATTCCCGTAAATGCTTCAAAGTTGCCATGGGCCTCTTGGTAGCCTCTCAGACCAGTTTCCTCCTTGATCTTCCATCCTGTTTTTCCCAGTAAAGCCTGAACTGGGGGTCCTCATAGTACCAAACAATGTCCACTTCTTAATTCACGCTGCTCTGAGGGACTGATGAAACCAGCCCACAACTTCGAGATCTTTTGACAGTGTATTACCACCTATCCAGTTTGGTTTCAGTTGCACTACAAAGCACTGGAATACTCTAGAAGTAGCTGTTTATGGCTCCTAAAGATTATGGCTGATCACTAGTGGAAGCCAATTAGTGTGGTGTGCAATGGAGAAGGTGATTAGTCACACCTAATTGTGTTAACAAGTACAGTTTCTAAACTGTTGGCATCATATATTTCACTTGGATGTAATAAAATTGGCATATTTAGTGATTTTTATGTTTTAGTTTTAATTTCAGCATTATGTGCATATTTTGAAAGGGGCGATTATTTTCTATACCAAATGGATATCCTACATTTGTCCCTGACATTTCCTAACGCCATTTATGTGGCTTAATAACTTCAGTACAAATGGCCTGGCTAAACAGGGAGATATAGGCTGAACAGGGAGATGGTTTCTGTGACATCACAAAACAATTAAATAAAAATTGACAAGCTTTGCAGCTTTGTTTCCATACATGGATCACCAAGACTGAAGAGTGAACAGTGTTTTGTAGCTTTAAGCTAAATCAGACTCTTTCCAGAATATCAGCTCTTTATGCAAATCTCCAATGGAATTCTTGGTTGCAGCTAAAATAGGCATCTATTTTAGCTGCAATTAGAAGGCTGCCCAGTATTAATTCTTATTCAAAATAAGTGAGGCTGAAACACTCCTTGTAAAAGTGGAGGGGTTTTGTTTGTTTTTAACTGGGAATGAAAATAAATATAATTCAATTAAGGAAAATAGTAGTACATCAAAATATGTAAATAGTAGCAATAATAAAAATATATAAATATGCATTATGGTACTCAGGTATTTTTCCCACAGAACCAAGTGGTGCATAATCCAGGCTAGGCAGGTGTTCAGGGGTCCATTAAGGTTTTCTCCATAGTTAAAAAAATCTTCTAGTCTTTTAATAAATACATGACATTGCATTTAAATCCATAGACCGTCATATGGCGTTCGTCTGGACTAGAAGGCCTGGCGTGTGGTCTCCACACTAGTTCATCCCTTTGACCATTTTGTGAGATTATATGCTCCAGCAGGTGATCAGAGGTCCAATATGTTTTCTGACAGTTTTTAAGGGAAAGTTTTAGAACTGTCACCAAGTGTTATTTAATTTTTTTAAAGCATGGTGTTATCTAAAATGTCTCTTTGTGCTGAAGCATTAAGTTTGCCCTTCACTGAAAGCAAGGAGCCAAGCCCAATCCCCTGAAGAACAGGTGTCCCAATACATTTGGTCAATAAATGTACATCACCACAAATAAAGCACGCCAGGTTTCAGTTTGAAGGCTGAAAATCACTGCAGTTATACCAATAAAAAAACTATATAAGCTATGACATATTCGCAACTTCTAAATAAAAACACAGAAATAAACTTATTTACATCCTGCTGTATTGATTAGTGCCTCTACAGCTTGTTCTAGTCTCTACTGGTAGCTTCTAGAATCATCTGACCGTGGACGGTTCCACGGCGGGTGACAGGAGGAGACCGTTGTTTTTTTAAACCGAGTAAAGTTATATACTCTTCGTCTTTAATTTTTTAGATTTTCTCCCAAAGTGAAAGACCACTGGAAGTCTGCCCCCCCCCGGCTTCAAGACAGAGATTTGTGAGTCCCAAACACACCCACCCACCCCTTCAAACGGGGAAAAATGGAACAGGACCGGTCTCATATGAGCCACGCGAGCAAACGTCCGTTAAAATAAAAATTTTGTTTGTCGTTTAGGTAGCCTAGCTTTGTCTCTGTGGAGAAAAAACGGACTTAAATCTGCAAATATGGAGTGGAAGCCAATGGAAATTAACCCAGAGGTTTGCTATCCGCTTTCCTTGTTTTATTTGATCACTTTCTCTCCACAACGTTGACGTTTCTTAAAGAAAAACTGTTGTTTCTTGTCTCCTTTCTCATTCCAGATGCTGAACAAGGTGGGTCTGCTGAGTCATGGACCACTGGATGCTGAAGCTCACACTTCCAGTGTTTGCAGTTTTTATTCTTTACAGAGGCCTTTGCTATGAATGCTTTTGCACAATAGATGGGCGTAGGCTGGCCATTTTTTCTCCTGCTGAGAGAAAAAGCTGTCAGTTTAGTCTATTTAAAACATAAAGACTTAACAATTTAGTCAGACTGAAATGCAGTCCAAGGTGTACCTCTTGTTTTCTGAGTTTTTAATACATTCCAGTGTCTCCTGGGTGAGATTTATTTTGTGTGAGGGTGGTACTGGTACTTAGGGAGGCTCTAGTTCTGTTTTAATATTACTGAGGCTGATGCACTCAGTTGTGTTTAGAGTATTTTGTAAAGATGGCCTGACTGGTATGACCTCATAAGTGCGTCTGTTACATGGCCATGACTTTGCAGATCTTTCTCACTCTCTCTCTTTCTCTGTCTTTCTCACATTTGTGTCTTTGTTTCCTCCTCACATCTCCTGTCTCACTTTCCATTTCTATATATTCATTTACATGTCTCTCTCACATTCCTTTCTTCATCTCCCTTTTCTCCTCTGTCTCTCTCTTTGTCTGTCTCTGTCTGTCTCTGTCTCTCTCCTTGAGCAGGTGCTGAGCAAGTTGGGTGTGGGAGCAGACTGGCATTTTGTGGATGTCTTGGGTTTGGAGGATGAAGCTTTGTCCGGAGTGCCCACGCCCTGCTGCGCCTTGATGATGCTATTTCCTTTAACACAACAGGTGTTTATCTAAATACATACATACATGCACATACATGCTTATATATTTTTGCACACAAACAGTCTGGTGTATTTTATTTTTAAAAGCTAGCTTCCATTCTGGGCTGGTACAGAAATTTAAAGTGAAGAAGTGCAGATATTTTTTAAAAAGGCTGAGGAGGAGTGTGGGTTTTATCAGCTTTATAAAGCTACAGTTGGTGCACATCTGACATTGTTGAGCAATATTCTGTGTGTTAGTACTGATATTGGGAATGCATTATTGGTCATTTTTTTTGCCTGACTCTCTTAGCATGAAGAGTTTCGCTCCAAGCAATCAGTGGACAGCAGTAAAGACGTCTACTTTCTGAATCAGACTGTGGTGAACTCGTGTGGAACTGTGGGATTGCTGCACGCTGTAGCCAACAATCAAGAAAAGATTACTTTTGGTCAGTAATGAATAAAACAAATTATTTAAAATTATCTTATTTACTTCATGCTGTGGAAGAAAATACTTTGTTAATCAAATGTTTGCAGTATTTTTTTAACTCCTGTTTATAATGCAAAGCATCTTACACAGAAACAGCCCTGTTAAACTATACTGTTCAGTATAAAGACCTAAAGAACGCACCAAACCTACAGCAGATTAGTAAACCAAATTATTCTTTTGATCCTCAGAAAGTGGCTCTACCCTGAAAAAGTTTCTAGTAGAAACTGCAGCAATGTCTCCTGCAGATCGTGCCAAACAGCTGGAGAAAAATCAGGTACTGTCCTCCCTTAATTATTCATTGTTAAACAGTATATCTGAAACAGAACAGAGGGCTTCTAGTTGAATGTTTCTATGTTTCTGCATTAGCTCTAATCGAGACGAATTAAGTCCTCACGTTTTGCAATACAAAGGTTTAACAGCAGGTGGCATGCAAGACATGCAGATTGGTTTAAGGAAGAGCACAGATCATAGCACAGTGAACATTCTCAATGAACAGAGGATATTTTTTTATTTTCCTGGAATCCCTCATGATTTTGTATTTTGTCCATTCAGTTTAGCATCATTTAAGGTTTTTTGTTGTTTTTCTCACTTGCAGCCAATCAGAGAAGCTCATGATGAAGTTGCTGTTGAGGGCCAGTGTCGTGTAAGACAGTGATGAATAAAGACGTAAATACAAAAAAGTTTATTTTAAAAGGCTCAATACTGAATTGGTTTTGTCTTTGGCTGTTTATTTATTCTAGCCTGAAGCAGACAAAGTAAACTTTCACTTCATCACCTTCACCAGTGTGAACGGTCAGCTATTTGAATTTGGTAGGTTGTCCATTATGTTGTATGTCTGTTGCTGTGTGATCTTTAAGCACTTCAGTAAAAAAGCTGTAAGCCTTAAAACTTCTTTGATATGTAACATTGCTGCACATTCAGGGATTTCTGACATACCCTCAATGTCCGCGTCGGTGGTACAGTATATAATTAATACTGGGTATACGTCAAGTAATTTTTTTTTTTATTTGTGTCTGTTTGTTTGCAGATGGCCGAATGGATGGGCCTGTAAAACATGGTACTACGAGCCCAGACAGCTTTGTCATGGTACTTTATGTATTCAACATTCGTTATTCCACTCAGCCTGAAGGGGTCAATAATGGGTCACATGACTGATTTCAAGTAATAAACCCTGAGAGTGATTTCAGCATTGTTAAAGGAATGGGTCAATGAAAATTAAATTATAAAATGTTTCCACTTCCCCCAAAATAGTCAGTCTACACAACCTTAATGGAGAACAGGATGCGGCATGAGTGGAGAGTATGATTTTGGGGGTTTATTAATGGCAAAGGATTTGAACTACTTGTTTTCTGAATTTTTTTTTTTAAGCAACAATAATATTATAGCTCTAGTTATAAACTGAAGAGGCTTTATTTGGAGACCAAATGTCTCTTAGCTCACTGGTCCCCAGCCTTTTTATCACCGCGGACCGGTCAACGCTTAAAAATTGTACATGGGGTGTACGAAGATAATAAAAATGAATCCACTGTGTACTCGTATGCAACTACATTTTTTGTGCTCAAATTTAACTGGGAGAATCCGGTCATTTTTTTAAATAAAAGATTTTTCAAAAGAAAAAGTTGTTCAGACTCAGATAATAAATACAACTGAAAGAGTTAATTTTTTCCTGGCCGGCCCGGGGGTTGGGGACCACTGCCTTAACTGACTCTATATTTGGGGAAAGTGGAGAAATGTGCAAATCCATTAATTTATCAATTGATTTTTGCCAAATTAATGGATGCTGGGCAACCAAAACATAGTGAAACTGTGGCTAAATCTACATATGAGTGTTTACCTGTTTGTAAAAGGGACAAATAGTATAGAAAATGCAGAAATGTGTGTTTTTTTAATAACCTGAATCATTTTTACAAAGCCAAGCAGTGCATATTAACTCTAGGCTATCATGGCCAAGCAGCAGACTGGTCGAAATATTTTTACATCTTTCATTCACACACAATTCAGTTGCTCTGTTTTTTTTGGGTTTTTTTTTAACAGTGCCTTCAGATGTGGCGTCTGTTTTACATTATGATTGTAAAGGGTGATTATCTGGAATTTTATTTTTACCATAGAATAAAAGTTATCATATATCACCAAGAGATAGAATGGTATAGTTTAAAACTTGTATTAAAAAACTATTTGATGACACTGGCTTTTTTTTCTTTCTTTTCTTTTTACAAGCTGCTGATTATTTTTTCCCCCTCCTAACACATGTTTGCATTCTTCCTGTCAGGATGCTGGAAAGGTGTGCCGTGGCTTTACTGAGCGAGAGAAAGGAGAAGTGCGATTCTCTGCCGTGGCCCTGTGCAAGGCCTAAAACTGACCAACACCACTGGAGGAGCAACTGACCAAAAATAAATAACAATCTCACTCTCCCTCCCTCCCTTTCAGGCCAGAGCACATAAAGCCCTACACAGTTTAGCCAAAACCCCCAAACTGCCTGTCTGCCTGCTGGTGAATTTCACTCTGTTTCTGCCACAACTTACCAAGCTTCCTTTCTTTCTTGGTATGTTGGATTTGTAGTTTTTTGCACAAGTGCCTTAACTGGCACACGTTTTTTGTGATAGTCTTTTTGGATCGGAGTTCATGTGGGTGAGATCTGGGTCGCATGTGCTGTGAGTGTGCTGGGTTTAGTTGAGCTAGCTGTGATGTGAATAATAGATGACCTGGAAGTTGGAGTTGCTGTGATGCTGTTCAGTTTAGTTTCAGAACTCCGTTGCCTATTTAAGCCCAAGCACTTAGTGTGATTGTGTATTGTGTGTGTGTGTGTGTGTGTGTGTGTGTGTGTGTGTGTGTGTGTGTGCCCAGAGTGACAGAAGCAGACATTTTGTTGCCCCATTGTTGCTCACAGGGAATCTGCCTCCATTGCTGTTTACTGCCGTTCCAAAATGCATTGAAAATAAATAAAATTGATTATTCACTGCATATTGACTCTTCTATAAAGGATTTATTTTATTCTTTTATAGACAAAATGTAAGCTAAAAGATTTACAACTTGGAACGTTTTGCTTCTTTACTAACCTAGACTAACTGAATTTAAAAGTATAGTGGAAAAACAAGTAAATATATGATCTTCCTAATAGGCATGTTATGCTTTCAGTGAAGCTTAAAGGCTGTCACAACAGTTTTAGCTATATTATGTTCATTTATATTCATTTTGGGACCAAAATACTTAATTGGATGTTTCTGAACACTTGAACGTTGACTCCTAAATTGTTTGAACAAGAAATTTGACTATTGAAAGGAAATAAGTCCATTTCATTTTTTATCTATGACCACAAATTTACTGGTCTGTAATTTTCAGCTAGTCCTAGTAGATTGAGACACTGCATTGAACAAAGAACTTTTAGTTGGACTGTTAAAATGTTTCAAGTTTCTCTATGCTTTTGCACTGTCACACAGGTGCAGAATTCAGAAACAAAACTGATATTGCAAAAAGGGTTATCATGATTACTCGAAACAATTCGTTATTCCATTAACCCTCTGGCTGTTTTTGCTACCCTTTCAGTGTCGTCGTGACCAAAAATGGCCACCAACAGATTAAGTCTGAGATTTTTATTATATTTATGCTTTTTTGCTGCATAAACTGTTTTAACATCAGTACTTGCAATAAGTAACAATTCCATTCTTTTTCTTTTTTTTTTATCCTTCAAATACCAGTTTGTTTGCACTATGCACTTGTTAGAAAACAACCTCAAAAGTGTAAATGTTCTATTTTCTCAATGCTGCTGGATTTTCTTGTGTTACTAATAGTACAGTCTGAGATATGGAACTGATTAACAACAACACTGATTATTACGCATTATTTTTGGAGGGAAAGTAAAGTTAAAAAAACTCACACTCAGCGTCCTCGTGGCCAAAAATGGCCACCTCATCTTTGCACTTCCAAAATGATATAAAATTTATATATATATATTAATATTTGTCAACTTTCACCAACTTGATTTCTTAGATTAGCATCAGTCCTTGTCATGAAAATTTTAATTAAGAATTTTAAAACAAAATCTATTCATTGTTTTGTTTGTCTATCAAGACTGTGTGCCAAGAGAATATCCTCAACCTGCGTAAAACAGCCATCTACCATCAAAAAGACCTCCTCATCCCATACCAGTGCTGGTGAGAAACTGTTTCCCATCACCAGACCAGTACATTCCAACAACCCTCTGATCACAGGGGCAATCCCTAACCACCAGAACACCAGTAGGTGGCATGTGTTAACACAGCATCCACACGAATGCCAGGATTGCAGATCATTGTCCAGAGCATCACACTGCCTCCGCCGGCTTGCCTTCTTCCTATAGTGCATAGGCATGTGCACCGCTGCCATTCAACCAGAGAGAGGAAACGCTTGGAGCCATGAACTCATTCTTTTGGTCACTACCCACAGCTAGCCTTTTTATATTAACACAACAGTCCGATGCAGAACAAGACCCAGAGATACTTAAATTCCTCTTGGGGAAAGATCTCACCCAACCCAGAGAGAGCACTCCATCATTTTCTGACAGGACCATGCTCTCGGATTTGGAGGTGCTGTTCCCTGTCCCAGACTCTTTACATTCGGCTGCAAACTGTTCCAGCGGGAGCTCCTGGAGCCGACACTTTATTGTGGTGGGGGAGTTTGCGTCTTCTTATGATCCCAGAGTGATGCTGTCGGGGGCTTATGCCCCTGCTGGGGTCACCCTAGGCAAACGTCCTCAAGAGACCCCAAATGAAGAAAAGCAACAAAATGGATTCAAACAATTTTCATAGGGGGTAAGACTATTGCACAGTACTGTATTAAGAGTCCTGAGTGTGGTCAAGAATGCTTTTGAGGCCTTGAGAAGTAAAACATAACCGTGCAATTTAAAAAATGTACTAGCTTTAATGTGAATAAATGAAGAGATATAAGAAACAATGCATATATTAATAGAACAGTAACTAAAACTGTGATACAAAGGGGCGGAACCTCCCCAGTCTGATCATTTATATTGAGTTTGTGTCTAAGAATGTACCTTGTGAACGTCCCAGCTCATTTAAAGCTGCGTAACGAAGACAGAAGTAGTTTGACTGGGTCTTTGGTGATTGCATCAGCTTCAGTTGAATTTGGACTTTTTACTGATCTTATACTTCAGAAGATCCAGTGATTAAAAAAAATACAAGAAACCATACCCAGGACGTCCTGGAGTTTCGACTTCACAGCACTGACTCCCACTTGATTTACACCGTTAGCCTCATATTAAATGACTACATGGGGGAACTAGTTTGGTTGCGTGGCGGAAGAATACGCAGTAACGTGGCGTTTGAGTTAGAGAGCTGTAAGATTCTGATCCTTTTTAGGATTCGGCTCCCTCTGAGTCACTCTCTAAACTGATCAGACCCCGCCCCTCTGGAGGACTGGATGGACTAAGCTAATGCGGCTAATTCCAGCCTAAATTTCCCCTCTCCTGCTGCCTCTAGCTCAACCAACAGGTGTTGAAATAAACGTGTGTTTGTGCTTTGTGTTCACTCTCTCCTTGAACCAGGAGACGCGCGAGCATCTTTTCCAAAAGGCAAATATTCCCCTTCAGAGTCAGAACTGGGCAGGAGAGAGAACAGGGTTTGCGGAGCCCCAGGGTGATCATTCTTATTTCAGAGAGGATGACAATAGTTTTGAAACCCTTCCTAAAATACTGCACTCTGCAAAAAACATTCACAAAGCATTATTTATTTGCTATTTTGGTGTTTTTTTCTCCCAAATCTGAACTGAACTCCGCTTTCTGGCTGCTCACGCAGCAGTGACCTGGGACTTGGATCTCCTGCTGTTACTCGAAACTTTGAACGAGAAGATGACGTAATGCGTTAACTGCGTTAAAAATATTAACGCGTTATTTTTTTCTGTGATTAATTAATGCGTTAAGTTCCCAGCCCTACTCATTCCTTTTTTTTTTAAATAAACTTTATTTAGAATGATAACAATGACAATCTCAAAAAGACACGCGAAATATTGAATTATTTAGAACAGTATTCATTCAGAGAGCGATATTCCACTTGTGTGAGTGGTAAACATGCTAGTTTGAGCGATTCAGATTCGGCTGCATGCTTTTGGCTGTGGAGGAAGTCAGTTCACTGACTCGGACTACGCGATTCTGATTCAGTTGAAGTTAACCGATGGATTCACTCATGACTCAGCGAAGGACCCGTATCTGACGGATTCACTCATAACTCGCTATAACCCGGATCTAAACGATTCACTTATGACTCAGCGATGGACCCGGATATGCAGAGTACCCAGATCTTCACTCATGAGCGAAGCCGATTCACCTGCAGGGCTATGACACAAGAGTCCACTAGCAGGATTTAACATTGCAGGAAGTTTGTAGGATTGTAAGTGGGGTGGTGCAAAGAAACCATAAGTAATGCAACTTTTATGGTAGTAATTGATGTTTTAATGATTATAAGTTGTATTTATGTGATGGAGTTTACAATTTAGACATGGTGTAGTTAGGACTCAAAGGATTCCGTGCAATGGAGATCCGAGATTCGTGACTCATGAGCCATTTAATAGATCCGGTTGATTCACCCGGATGGGTCATGAATCACACAGATCTAGAATGAGGGAGTTTTCCTTTTCCAGTGGTTTAGTTGCATTTTTTTAATTTTACAACTGTGTTAGGATCGGTAAGTGACTCAGATATGGTTGTGTTTAGAGTACAATTCTCGTAGGAACATAT
Organism: Rhabdalestes septentrionalis; assembly: GCA_037832545.1. Classification (NCBI taxonomy): domain Eukaryota; kingdom Metazoa; phylum Chordata; class Actinopteri; order Characiformes; family Alestidae; genus Rhabdalestes; species Rhabdalestes septentrionalis. The sequence goes on from JBBMFX010557988.1 coordinate 13,353, forward strand.
CTGTGGCGTAACTGTACCAGGTCCTCAGGTAAAAACAGTCTCAACATACGACTCAATATTTCGAGTTTACAAGGACCCCTGTACATCAAAAATGTACTGGAATTTTCAGTTTTCCATCTCGCATTGAAAACAGGCTTAGACCCAAACCTCTGCATATGGGCATGAAGCTGATTACAGGCTGAGACAGGTCTTCATACCATCAAAAATCATTTCTGGTGACACTTCACAAAACCAAAGACTCTTCGGATACATCTTGGAGAACCAAGAGAACTGCATGTTTTTTCAGAGAAGCTTTCCTTTAAAAATGGGGTAACAACAAGACGCCTAGACAACAGCGTCTGATGCTGTGATTTGCAAGAGTGCAAAGATCCCTTTATTTTGTTTGCTGTGTGATATACACACATCCACACACACGTTCAAACACAGTCTCACACATTTATACATATATACACATACATATGCATATATATTCTTATAGGTATGTACAAATACATGTATATGCATGTATACCTGTGGTAGATCCACACTAAAACTCTGCAAATTCTTTTGCACATTTTTCCGTCACAGATACACAGATGTCCTCCTCTTTGTAGTCAACGAAGTTGCTCGTATCTCCGTGACCACTGACCTTTGGTATAAATGGAGCTTCCACCTGCGAGGACGGTACAAATCAGACGTGCTTCAACCTGAAATCATCCTAAGATTTCTTCACATCTGGCCATGTTATATTACATTACATTACATAGACACTTTTATCCAAAACTACTCACAGTTTGAGGAAACACTGAAGTTTTAGGGCCGTGAGAGACAGAAGAGAGAACTGAGTGCTAAAATCTTGATTGAAGTAATAAATATTACATTTTATTCATTTAAAAGACACAATTCTTGTTTTCCATCAACCTTGGTCAGTATGTAATGACAATTTCATCCGATTAAGAAAGGAAAGTGCAGATTTCACCTCACCTTCCTCTCGTAGATGGCGATCCAATCTGTTGTTGCAAACCATCTGTGACTTTTAATATCATTGACTCCATTCTTGAGGCTGCCATACCCCTTTGTCAGGTCAACCTGAAGAAAATTCCTCAGCAGGTCTTCCAGATCGGAACTGGAGTGGCACGGATATCGGACCTATAGGAAAGACACAGGACATACGAACTGATACAAGACAACGATTAACTGATAACCGCATCCATTCACTTAAAAGGACTAGATGTTACATTTCCTGATAGGTCAACTTAGGTTGCTTTAAGTGGGTGACAACATCCACATACTCTTGATGGGGTGAGTGTTTAACTTTCATCTGGTTATTCGTTTTTCACACCTGCGACACTTCATCAGTTGTGTACTTGATCAAACCGGGGTGTGTATGGAAAATGAGAGGTCTACAGTAAGAAGTAATTCCCTATTTTTTGCAGTAATGTGGTTACATTAAGGCCCATTAATTGAATTTTAGATCCGTCTTCAGTTATTTTGCCTGGGTTTTGTGGTTCATCCACCTTTCAGCTAAGATTAAATCCTCCTCGAGTATTTTCTGGTTATTTGGCAGCCCATATTGCTTACCCCCCTTTCAGCCACAGCCAGTGACTGCTTTTTCCAGCAGTGACGGCAAGATATTTGGTGACCTTTTACCAGTGTGTGAACTATACCATGGTCTCAGGGGGAGCCGGGCTTGGTGGGGTCTTGGGAGGCAAAGGTGCAATGCTGGTTCGATGCACATGGGTGGTGCCATTTATAGGCCTGTACAATATTAAATGAAATGCCCCAATGGATAAGGTTTTTTCATTTTCACAGATTTCCCAACCATATGCACATATATATAATTTTATTTTACTTATTTGACACCTGTGAGAAAACCCATACCAAAGATGGCATTTATTTCGTCATCATATTAATATTTTAGAGCTCCCCCAAATGTTCACAAATCTTGTTTCCAGGGGAGACCAAATCATGTCACCACTAGGGGCGATATAGCTCCCCCTGCTCCCCCCTAGTTTGCACTCTGTCTTTTGCTGGGCAGCCTCATGATACACCGGGCCAGAAATCCCCTGCACCCCCTTGCACCAGACACACCAAACCTTCCATCCCCTTCCCTCGACCTCTACTGCTGGTTCAGCGTCTCAAAGCATTTTCCTTTCAAAGGCATCATCAGTGGAGTTTTCCCACAAAACCGTGAGCTCCACAATGAGGACACCGCGGCAGGAGCTTGACCATAGGACCAGGTGAGGACGCAGGTTGGTCTGTGTGACCTCATGTGGGAACTGATGTAGTTCGAAATGCATTTCCCAGTCTCTGTACCGAGGAGCGGTTTGTGGGAACGGTACTTACTCAGGGTACAGAGGTTCCTATAAGTCTAGAGGATCGACCCATGACTTACTGATTGCAGAGCGAATGCTCGAACCACGCGAGTGTGTAACAGTTGGGGGCGGGGTTTCCCGAATATGAATATGTTTTTAAAGTATTTGTCCGAATACCGTATTCGTAAAAAACACGTTATTTGTGCCTTTCCAAATAACATATTTGTATTCGGCTCCACCCTTAATCAATATAAATGGATATATTTCTTAGTGCTCCCAGTTAATAAATCTGTGCACCCGCTCTGTCTCCTAAGACGGAAAAAAGTTCCGTGGCTTATGTTCCATGGTTATAATACATGACTTAAAAATTCACATCCTGTTCTTCTGAATACATGTATAATATATACTTATAAATGTGAACAAAAAGTGCTTACATGCATAAAGAAAAAGAGGCATAAAAGTCAAAGCCACTGTAGGCAGTTATGACTCAGCACAGTAAAAG